>JAOVVA010000004.1:2564297-2575323 GCA_028565275.1 Leiocassis micropogon | reverse complement strand
AGGGACAGGATTGCCTGTGACGTTGATGAGATCCTGTGGCCTGACCATGCCCAGAGGCATGATGCTGAGGCAGAATGATTCCAAGACATTGCTTGCTATCGATCTGCTGCATTTTTTGTTTGTGACTACATTTATATGTGTGCAGGATTGTGCAAATACTTCATAATAAATACATTTTTTCCCCTGCTCTGCCCTGAGTGCAGTGTTTTGCATTTATCTCTGTAGTGTGTAATGACTGCTGTGTAGTGTTTATGCATTAGCTGGATGTGTGTGTTATCTGAAAACGGTGTTTGGTTTTGGGTAAAGATAACGTAGTTCTGAATCAATTGTTTGATATAGCAAGACAAGTCAAAGATTTTGACAGTGTAGCTTAAGTTTGGTGATTTGTGTTTAAGGTTTTGAGAAAGTGAGAGAAACATTCAAATTCAGAAATACTGTAAAATTCCACTTCTAGTAGGAGAAATGGACAGACACCAAACATCAGACATTTTCATCAAGAACTGAAGCAATATGGCACTACGATATAAAACTTAAATAAGATGGCAATCAAGACTAATTATGTTTTTATAATGCATTTCTGATGGAGAAAATGTTTACTACAATAAAAGTACAAAAAAAAAAAACTAAAATTACACAATCACAAAATAAAATGGACGCCCCCTGCCTCTTTGGAGGCCAAGCGCATGCGCGAAACCTTAAACGTCTCTGAATACCACGTGGCCATATTTCTGACACTGCGGTCTCATGATCCTGGCTTGTTCTCAGATTGGCTGGATTGGTTGAAGGAAAAGTCGCTCATTGGCTGTTGGAAAAACGAACAACCGCGTTTGTTGTGACGTGGAGCTCTGTTCGCTCATTGGTTCAGACCCGTGCACGAGCTGTTGCCGTTGAACTCTGACAGCTGAGTTAGCCGTGTATGCTAGCGTTTCGGTTTGGTGTGTGGTGAGGGTTGTCGGTGTGAGAACCGAAAACAGACAGACAGATAGAAAGACAGAGAGGCAGTAATGGGTGAAGAAAAGAACAAATCAAGTTCAAATCATCTGCCAGCGGAGGACGGTGACGTGAAATTTTTCACGCGTGAGGAGGTTCACGCTCATAACGTGAGCAAAGATGCGTGGCTGATCATCCACGATAAAGTTTACGATATTACGAGATTCCTCGAAGAGGTGAGAACTCTGTGCTTGGATAAATAAATGTCTTCAACACCACAAAAATTCCCTTGTTGCTATAACGTGACTGCTAGGTGAGCTCGTGAGCAGCGCGCGACCAGGCCTCGCGCTTTACCTGGTCAACCGATATCGCTTTAAATTTTATACATATATATGTCATATAACTTAATATCTTGTGAAAAGACTTTAACAATACTTTATTTCCAGTGCAAAAATGTAAAATTAACCTGAGGTAAAAATGCCCATCTCCTCCCGATACAATATTATCACGATACCTCTGTGCCGATTCCATTCTATAAGTATCACAATTTTATAAATTATCCCGATTTGATATTAAAAAAAAATCCCTGATTTTGTTACAATTTTAAGCTTTTAAAAAATCTTTGAGTAATTAAATGTAGGCCTTTTCTTATAACATTAGTTTTCTCACTTAAAAACCAAGCGCAGCATTTAACCAATGCAAACTTACTTCAAATACGAGAGTTTATAATTTTTTACTGAGAAGCACGTATCTTTGTCCTCTGTCATAATTATTATTTCTAAACCTGGCAAATAATTCACTCCTACCACACGTGATAAAATGTTTGAATAGTTCAGAGTGCACCACCTATAGGATTACAAAGAAACAATATTGTCTTCAGAAAGCTTGAGGCTGAGGAGGCCAAGATCAACCTAAAGAACTTGTTTGATTTGAGGCACAAGATGACCTGGAGAAAGAGCATTATGATTTGTCCATGATCAATAATAGATACTTGGACAAGAGTGTGTGGTGCTCCGTGGGAATCAAGCCCAGATACAATCGGGTTGTGTCAGGGCATCCGGTCGTAAAACCTGTGCCAAGTTGTTGTGAGGGTGAGTCGATATGCTGTGGCGACCCCTCAATGGGAGCAGCTGAAAGTCCAATAAAAACAGGTGATGTTTTACCTCCTCAAACGGCTCCAAAGTCTCAAAGCTAAACTTTATGTAAGTGCGTTGAGTGGCTCAGAGGACATGGGCGTGTAGGGCTTCTGATGCAGGGCTTGATTTTCGACTAATTAGCGCTCTAAATTTGTTTATATCTGCCGCTCATCACTGGTCAAACTGAAACCAGCTAATTCTGGTCACTGAATTCATCAACCGATTCTTCTTTATTATAAATGTAAAAATAGTTTTTAATTAGGCGATTTAGTCAGAATGGTGATACGTGAATTCATAGGTGTTGCGTATCTTTTCACAGCATCCAGGAGGTGAAGAAGTGCTTCTGGAGCAGGCAGGCTCGGATGCAACCGAGAGCTTCGAGGACGTCGGACATTCCACAGACGCCAGAGAGATGCTTCAGCAGTACTACATCGGAGAGCTGCACCAGGTAGAGGCCAAAAATACCCAAGACGACTTTTTGTTACGACAGTTTTTGTGTGACGCGTAGACGATGCATAGTGATTGCTGTCCATCGTATTGCGTTGTCTGTCATCATGCTTTTCTTCTATTCATAACTCCTCCGAAAACGTACATGGTAATTTGACCAAACCTTTACAGAACATTATTAGTTCATCTCATAAATGTGTATCAGCTATGTAATTTTTTTTTTTCCTTTTTCTTCTTATCTATACATATAATCTAATTGTAAAGTTGGTGTGTCTATGCATTGAAGATATTTTCTAAAAAAATATTTGGGGGAACACAAGATGAGTAATAGAACACATCAGGATGGTTTTTGGAATTTTCGTCTGTCTGTTAGTGCGCGCATCATGTAAAAAGTACTGAACGAATTTTAATAATAATACATTTTATGTATAATGCATTTTATATTTGAAGCAAATCTCAAAATGCTACAAATACAAATTCAAAATATTAATAAGGATTTCACAGGTGTGTTTGGCCGAGCTGGATGTAACATATAGCATATATATTATAATACATGTATAATTTAACAGACAGCTTATGAATGTGAACTTGAAATCTACTTAATGAATGCATTCTTAATGAATGCAGTTAAATTCCACATGAATGAAGTTGTGAGCACAGATAGTTATTAGTATTACTTAATCTAATACTGTCCAATGTACTGCAACACTCAGAGGTTTAGTAATGTGGCTACACAGTAATAGCACATAGTGGCACTTCCTTTTTATTATAGTAGACTACAGCTGATTTTGTGTTCAGCTTGGGCACTTGAATCAGATATGGAACCCATGTCGTACCTGAGCACAGAAGTAGATGCAACATTGTCGGTGCTGTCTGTCTCCTCCAAAATCTGTGTGCGCGCAACACGCCAGTCCTCATTTTCCGTTTCTCTTGTGTTTATTGTGGACCTTTTAATTAGACTGATTTTAACTGGGTTCAAACAAGATTATGTGTTAGAGCACAGAAGTGGATTGATTGTGATCTGTTAAATTTGATAATTATCCTTTTTTTTCTTGCAGGATGACAGAAAGAGTGAGTGTAAGAAGGTAAGGAACCCTGACAACATGTTGGATCGTGTTCCTGCCCTGTTCAGCTGATGTGGGGTTTCCAGATACGACATGTTACATAGAAACAGTTTTGTTACGTTTTTTTTTATATTATTTTGTAAAAACAGTGATGTCTTATGTTTTGTCTTCCTTTCTTTAGGAAGTTTATATCACAACTTCAAAAGATTCCAGGTGAGAGATTCAGACTTTTTTTTTTTTTTGTCTTTCTGTCTCTCATATTCCCTTCAGTTTCTGGTTTTCCTTACTGCTGTACAGTCACACAGTCTCATCCCTGTCTCTCTCTGTCTAAAGCTCAGTCTCCATTTCTCTCTCTCTCTCTCTCTCTCTCTCTCTCTCTCTCTCTCGACAATTATTGGCACCCCTGGTTAAGATGTGTTCTTAGGCTTCTAATAAATAATATTTTTTTAACAATATAGAACCATAATGCAAAAAAAGAGAAAATAATTTCCAACCTTTCATTAAACTACAATTATTCAGTGGAAAAAAAGTTTTTCAAATTAGAGATTTTTTTAGCATGAAATTATTGGCACCCCTGATGTTAATACTTGGTCCACTCCTCCCCTGTTGTAACCTCCTAGTATTTTAAAGAGTTCATGATGCCATTCACCCTAGCAAGGTTCCCTGGGTCTTTGAAAGAGAAACAGGCCCACAGCATCACAGATCCTCCACCGTACTTCACAGTGGGCATGAGGTGCTTTTCCGCATACTCATCTTTTTGTTTTACACCAGACCCACTTAGAGTGTTTGTTGCCAAAAAGCTCTATCTTAGTCTCATCTGACCACAGCACACGGTCCCAGTTAAAGTCCCAGTACCACTTAGCAAACTCCAGACGTTTATGTTTGTGATCGTAGGTGAGAAAAGGCTTTTTCCTTGTTGGCAAATGGCTTGTTGGCATGTTGATAGTGTCTGATGGTTGTTATGGAGACTTTGTGACCCCAAGATGCGCAGTTCTCTAACAGTGACGTTTGGAGATTTATTTATTGAAATTTTTTTTTACTTCTCTCACCATACTCCTTACTGGGCGTGGTGGTAAGATGACCTCAGGTGCTCGTCCAGCCTTGTTTGTCACTGTTCCAGTTGTTTTAAACTTCTAAATGATTCCTCTGACTGTAGATATGGGCAAGTTTAGGCGAGTATTTTTTTGTTGCCATTGTCTGACAGGTCGACATACATCTGCCTTACTTGAATGGGGTGTTCTCTGTCTTTCCCATGTTGAAGAGTGGATAAGAGAAATAGCCCTTTGTGTCACGTCATATTTATACCACAGGGAAAGAGGAAGTCATCAATTAATAAATTTATAGTTTCTTGATACTCTGATCAACTTTAAAAACTACAACTTACTACTTTAAGAACACATCTTAACCGGGGTGCCAATAATTTTGGAGGGCGCTGTCTATCTCTCTCGTACCTCTTCCATATCACTCTATCTCTTTCTTTCTCAAACACTTTCTCTGTGGCTCATTCAGTCTGTTTCACTCACCATCTGTCTTTCTCATATACTCTCCCACTCTCTCTCATGCTTTCCTATCTCTTGCTTTCTTGTTCATTTTGTTTTTTTGCACTGTCTCTCAGTAACGCTCTTTCTATAATCTATTTCTGTCTGTCTCGCTCCCTCACCAATTCTGTTCATCTGTCTCTTGCTTTCTGCCTGTATTTCATCTATTCTCTCTTTTTCTCACTCGCTCTCTTTCTCATACAGTATTGATCTTATAATTCTTTTTTTCCTCTTTAAGTTTCTTTCTATTGCTTTTCCCTCTCTGTCTTATGCGCTCTCTCTTTCTCTCTCTTTCTTTCTTTCTGTCTTTATCTCGCAGGCATACTGTCTCATGATTATTTTTTTCCCCCCTCTCTCTCAGTTCATGGAGCACCTGGCTGATTCCCGCCGTAGCCGTCGCTGTTGTAGGCTTCATGTATCGTTATTACATGTTGGAAAACAAATCATCTTGAGCACTACGCAGCAGCTCCTGGATTCCCCCCGAGCCCATCTCAGCACAGAGCCCTCTGGTACGAGCTCTCGCACACCGCGGGCCCAGGGACAGTCTGATCGGTTTCGGATCAGGATCCAGGCAAAGCAGCATTTTCTCTCTCTTTCATCTAGAGGCCTTGGACTTTTCTCTCTTTCTGATATCACGCACATACATACACACACACACGTCTGACCATTACTGCCCTTTTCATGCTAGTGAGTCGAATCACAGTCTTGTCCTTTTTCTTCTATCCAGTTTTCTGTCGTTCTCTGCGTGCACCAGGAGGAGGATAAGTGCAGGATGAGGTCGGGCCGTGCCTCGTTTTAGACCAGCGACTTTTCGCTTAAGATTTGACAGATCAAATGCAGCACTAAACTGGAATGTGTGTGTGTTACCTTCTGTTCCTCGTTCCTATTCTCTCTTTACTCTGACTGAACATGGCATGTGACACATATATATTTCAGCATTATGGCTTATGAACATGTGACCTTTAGACCCTTCCCAAATTTCAGTTAAAGCTCCTCTTGGGGCCACATTAGGTAATCAGTTTGTTTAAAAGTTACACACTCAAACCAGATACACTCTCAGTCAGAAATCACTTACATTAAGCTTCCCTTAATACCTTTTATTATTTACTGCATTAGGTAGCATTTATTCTTACAGATAATATTTCGCCTGCCTATGCTTTTTGATTTGTGTTTTTTATTAATAAATAAATAAATAAACAAACAATGCCCCTGATTTATATAGACATGCAGCCTTTTATAAGTTTCGTTTTAAGGTTAATTTATTAAGATAAATTGTGGTATTTCTATATTTAAAATAAATAAATTTTTATTAAATATTTTTTATTTTACAATTCTTCGCATGTGACCATACGCCCTCCTTCATTTACCTCTAGATGTCCGTACAGCCGAGTCACTGACAATCCTTAAGCAGTGATTAAAGACCTACAGTATGTTTCTTAGGTATTTAAATCAACGTCGCAATTTTTTAGTGGGGTGATTCACGTATCGCCACCCTGACTCCCACATAAAAAAAATGTAAACAATTTTTACATTAATAATAGATGAACCAGTCGAGCCACTTGACTCACTGTTTCTTTATAATCATACAGGTGGTGCACTCTGTAGTGTTTACATATTTTCATCCCATGGGGTAGGAGTGAATTATTTAAGTTTGTTTAGAAATAATAATTATTGGGGATGATAGGGATAGGCACTGCTCAGTAACAATGTAGATTTTTGTTTAATTTAAAGTTAAATGTTAAACTCCTGTGTTTGAGTTGCAGTTAGTTTGTAGAGCTATAGTAATGTTATATATAATGTTATAAGGAACAGGCGACATTTAAACTTTAAACTTTCATTAAAATTTCATTAAACTTCTTTTTTTAAAGGTTTAAAATCATAAAAACAAGGAAAATGTAATATCGAATCAGACTAATTTTATAAAATCATGATACTTATAGAATCACAAATTTTATTTGAAGCGGCTCCGAAGTATCTTGATCGGTTGGACACTGGTGATTCCCATCACAAGTACTCATACATATTAACACTGAACTTTTATAGTATAGTGTATAAAATAATGCAGTAAATGATTTATTTAAGGGAAGTTTAATTAAAGTATACAACGTTAGCTAATTTGTACACATTGAATCCTCAGCTAACGAATGAACACTAGGATAAGCCCCCCCCCCCATTCATGACTTTAAATATGATGTGTATCATTTAATTCTTTCATGGTGTGGAATGTTTATCTGAGATTACATAGATTCACAGTTCAGCCTCATTAATGGACTTATTTTAATAGAAATAATAAACACTTGTTTATTTGGCTTGTTTTTTTAAAACGCCAATAAGTTGGAGTAGCCAAGTATGTAAATGTTAATGATTTTTGTGAGTAAGTTTAACTCAGATAATGTTAATGATTTCATTTTTAGATTGTAGATATTATTGCAGTCAGATGTCATTTCAGTTCCAATGGTCTACAGTTCGATCTTCTGTCCGCTTTCTGCAGGATGGTACATGAAGGTGTGATGTGATAACACTTTTTATGCATCTGTTGAGAAAGAGATGTACAACAACATAAACGTTTTAATACTCGAATTGTCAAGCAGTTCGTACAGACTGTATTCATGTACAGAATTTTCTATGCATTTTATTATTATTTTCCCCCCCGATTAAACAACCACTGGCACTTAGTAGTGGTAGTGTGTAGCTTTGAAGCCTCTTCATGTTCAGATAAATTGCCTTTTTATTCCAAGGGAGCGTTACAGACTCCTCATGCAGATCAGCCCTCGTTTCCTGTTCCTGCCTTCTCTCTGTATCCCGTGTTCAGGTTTACTGTCTCGTGTAGAAAATGTACATTTGTGTTGTGATTCTGTATGTGTTCACTATGTACACGTTGTTTTACATTCAGTGAGGTGTACATTGGGAGTGAAATGAGATTTAACCTGTTTGTGATCACTGAGGTGGTTTAATTTATGCTCAGAGTATAGACTATTAAAAATACATTTACACACAACGTTTTGTGTGTGGTCAATATTAGAAATAAGTGTTGTGTTGTGAATCTGTGTATCTTGTACATTTCGATCATGTCAATTTTCTGTCACATACAGTACACAACCTGACATGCTTAAAAAAAACATAAGGACTTACAGTATCTGATTTTGGGCTCAAAGTAAAGATGAGGGAAATCTGATAGAGCACTAACTTTCCATTTTTTTATCTTCCTTGTTTCTTTAAAAAACAGGCCACTACTTATTTACTAATTTATTTATTTAACAAATATTGAAAAAACAAATAGTTTTCACATTTTTTTCATTTGGAGACACACACACACACGAATGAATGAATAATATACAGATTTTGATGCTTTTCTATGAAACTAAACAATGACCATCCCAAGGGATTATCTTCCTATAAGAGTATATCCTTAAGTGTTTTGTGAGTAACTACTTTTCATTATTTAAGTAGTTGCTTACAAAACACTTTTCGGTGTAATAATTTTTGGTGAAAGAAGTTTTAAAACTGTTTGACATTTACAGAAGACTTCAAGCACAGTATGGTGATGAGACCCTTAGCCGCAGTGAAACGTGAATGTCAAATCTATTAAAGAAAGCTGTACGTCCGTGAGTGACGATCCTGGCCCGAGGTGGCTCGGAGAACACTGCAGTCGTTCATGTGAAACATTCAGCGAGTGGAACGCCTGATCCTTGAATATCAACAGATAACTTATTGCCAACTTGAGGAAGAGATGCATCTGTCTGTGTAAACTGTACACACAATTATTCACCAACATCATTTGCACATTGCAGGAACTCGACTGGGAGTTATTAAAGGAGTTCCTGGAAGACCAGTGTTCCAGACGATATGGCTTTGGCGTACTGAGAAAACTTGCTATCTTGATAGTATCCATGCACTAATGAAACACTGGGATAAGTGCATTAGTGTAGCAAGGGATTGAGAGAGAAATAAATTGAGCTTTTACTCTCAGAACTGTGATCTGATGTTGATTTGAACTCCCATTGTACATTAATTTCTCATAGCTGAATTTTGCCACAAAATTTAGGGAGGGGTTTGAGTAAAATCAACACAGCCATCATAATCATGTTACTGCACTAAAGAGATGATTGTCTAATCCCTTATCTAACCATAAAATGTTTTTTTGTAAGTAATCAGGGTTAACAAAAACAAGTATTTGTCCTGTCTCTCTGTGTGTAAGACAGGTGTATCTGTATGGGTTTGAAATAATATGGAAGATAAAGCCACTTAGTTTCACACCTGGACACAGGGGAATTCAGGAGAGAGAGAGAAAACAAACTTTATTAATCCCAAAGGGAAATTATAATGTTACAGCAGCCAGTTCACAGATCACCCAACAAATAAGCAACAAGCAAAAATCACAATATTTAGAAAAAGAACTGATATTGTGTTGGTCACCTCGGAGTCTGAGTCTAAATCTGTGTTCTCTACCCTAACACAAGTGGCAACACCAAGGTAGGCTTCATGTTCTTCCCTTTTTTTCTCTTTAATCAGGCTGTTAATTACAGCAAGAAAGTTAATTAGGGAGGGGATTTGGCAAAGATGCTCAGGAAGTTAAAGAGGAAAAAAGGACAAAATCCTCACTAATAAGGAGGAGGAGGAAGATTCTGAAATGTAATGTGTAAATTAAAGTTCACTAATACAAAATAAATACAAAAAAAACATTGATTTTTGTTATAATTTTTATTTTATAATCTAAAAAACAAACAAAAACCATTCATGTGTATAAACTAATATTTTGTTGAAATAAATACAGGCATTAAATTAAATTTGTTTTAATCATGACTTGAGATATGACTGTATAAATTACATTAAATACTCTCTCTCTCTCTCTCTCTCTCTATATATATATATATATATATATATATATATATTATACTGTATATACATCCAAAAAAAAAATAAATAAATAATAATAATTATAAAAAAAAATATATATATATATATACATATATATATTCTCTTATTGATGTTATTGATGTAAAGGTTTTCTTCTACAGTGATGTTTGTCGTTTTTTCTTTTCCAATAAAGTTTTGTCAATGCGGTACCGCCGCGTTGCATTGTGGGACGGTAATGGCGTCCTCCTTTGCGTATTGTTGTCGCTTTTAGTTCTCTGTTTACGATTCATTGTTTTTCTTTGAGATTATTATTATTATTATTTGTATTATCGTCCTACCCTGACCGCAGTGATGTGTTCGGCGCTGACGCAGGCACCCCAGTGAGAGCGGAATTGAGCAGGTGAGCGCTCGGGATGGGTTTTTATTAAATACGTTAGCATGTAGCTTTGTGTTAGCGGGTTCGCGCGGTAACTTAATGTAGCGACTTGATGTGTGACGGCTCGCGCTCGGCTGTGTCTCTGAAATAAATGTGTGTTTTATTGGTTTATAAATGTGTTGCTGTAAAATTGATTACAAAGTGTCATAAAATAAAACCCATTTTCATAACGTGCCCCATTAAACCCGTTCTTAACACCCACTCCTGTTCCGTGATGTTTAGAAAATAATGTTAATGTTATTAATCTGAAGTTTAACAATTTCCCCAAAAACATCACAATTCTTAGTGTTTTATTTACATATATATAATCAATACAAATGACAGTATAATTTTGAAGTCATCAACCATTAGGGTATAATTTGAATTTTATTGAACAAGCCTCCTAATGATAATATTTATTTAAAAAAAAAAAAAAAAATGTAAACACACTGTTTCAAATTATTATGCACAACTGAGTTTAAACATTTTATAGGTTGTAAAGAACTGAAAATGGGCTAAAACTGTGGGCTAAAAATGGGCTATTTCAATCCAAAACATCCTTACAGGGCATGTTACATCTTAACATAGGACCCCTTCTTTGATATCACCTTCACAATTCTTGCATTCATTGAACTTGGG
>JAOVVA010000004.1:2546684-2564176 GCA_028565275.1 Leiocassis micropogon | reverse complement strand
TAGTGTGTGCGCGTGTGTAGTGTGTGCGCGTGTGTAGTGTGTGCGCGTGTGTAGTGTGTGCGCGTGTGTAGTGTGTGCGCGTGTGTAGTGTGTGTATGTGTGAGATTGGCTTTTCTGACTTGATGATGCTCTACTGCAGGCGTTACCGTACGTCAGGGGCAGAAACGCCTTCGAACCCCGGCGGAGTGAGTGAAGAATTCCGCAGGAAGCATCAGCAGCGGGAGAGAGACCGCCGGGAGCACGGCGTCTACGCCTCGTCTAAAGAGGACAGAGACCGAGACAAGGACCGGGACAGGGACAGATCCAGAGACAGAAACCGGGAGAGAGACAGGGAGCGGAAAAGTGAGCGAGGTGAGCAAGGATTCTCTCCTGTTTTCTCCTTTCTCTCCCTCCATCCTTCCATCTCTTTCCTTTTCTCTGTTCCACTACACTCCTCTCTCCCTGTCCCTTCCCTTCTTCCTCCTCTACCACATTCATTTTCCTTCATAAATCCCTTCCTCAAACCCTTTTTCTTTTCCTCTCCTTCTCTCCTGTCTTTCTCTTTTCCTCATTGTCTCTCTCTCTCTCTGTCCTTTTGCCTTCCTCTCTCTCCATCCCTCTGATCCTGCCTCTCTCTTCCTCCATTTTGTTCTCCTGTCCCCCCTTTTTTTCATCTGTTCCCTCCTTCCCCTCTTACTCACTGTTTTTCCTTCCTTTATCTTTTCTTTCCTTCCACTCTCCCCATCCCTGTCTCCTTCTCCTTTGCTTCTCTCCCGCTTTCTTTCTCTTCCTTCCTTCCTTCCTTCCTTCCTTCCTCCATCCCACTCCCTCCTTCCTCTCCTTTTCTCTCTCCTCCTCTCATTGTCTCTTTCCCTCCTCTGTCTGTTTCTCATTTCCTCACTTTCTTTCCTTCTCCTTGTTTTCTCTCCCCCTCTCTATTCCTGTCCCTTCCTCTTTTCCTTTCTGAGGTTTTTCCTTTCTTTATTGGTCTCTCCCTTCCTTCTTTTTTTTTTCCTTCCCTTTCTCCATTTTACTTTTCCTGTCTTTCTCTGCCTTTTATTTCCTTTCTTCCTCCCGACCAACTCCCTCTTTCCTCTCTTTCTATTTTCTCCCTCATCCTCTTCCACCTTTTCTTATTAAACCCACACAAATCTCTTTCTTCTCTCCATATCTTTTTATTTTTTCCTCACTCTCTCCCATCCCCTAGACAGGAGCACATTATTTTATTTCCCGTGTGAGCGTGAACCCGTGTTTGTGTGCTTGTTGGTGCAGATGAGCGGGACCGCGGTCGAGTGTCGAGCAGCAGTCGCTCGGAGCACGCGGAGGGCAGCGCGAGGAGTGAGCGCTCGCAGAGAGACGGCTGGTCTGAGCGCCTCAGCCGCGGGAGTCGCAGGGACGAGCCTCAGAGTCCCCGCAGTCGGCCCAGAGGTCGGTGACCCGTCGGGTTCTCAACATCATGAGGATAATAGATAAGAGTTTAGATAAGATTCAGGGTTTCAGCTTAATAGCCTGATATTTGCGTCCACCTTTAAACACGAGCGTCCTGGCCCGAGGTTAAACACATTTTTACTGTCGTTTGGTTCACAGACGCTCCAACGCCGTCCGCCTCCAGCTGGGACGAGGACGACAGCGGCTACGCCAGCTCGCGCCGCTCCCACTGGGAGAGCCCCTCCCCGGCCCCCTCACACCGCGAGAACGATCGCTCGGAGCGCGGCTCACGCTCGGGCCGCGACAGCGAGAGGAGAGACAAGTGAGAGACTCTCTTCAGCTTTCTAGTGATCATGAGATTATTGAAACGATTAGTTGTACTGAGTGTGTGTGTGTCTCTCAAAGGTCAGTGAGAGCTCGTTATCCAGAGGACACGCCCCTGCCCACGCCGTCCTACAAATACAACGAGTGGGCCAACGACAGGAAGCACCTGGGCTCCACGCCGCGTCTGTCCAGAGGGAAAGGTGTGTGTTCCTGTATTCACACACACACACACACACACACACACACACACACACCGTTGTGGAGAATAACGCACCCATGAGGTGGTTGATTAGTCTGATGACATGTCCTGAGGTGTTTTATTTATTTATTTACCTCATAAACAACCTGCATTTGCTAAAATCTTTTCAATAAATAGTTTAATAAATTTTTTTATATCGTGAAATGAGTTTGCTCGTCTTGTTTTTTTTTCCTTCCTTGTTAAATTCGTCTGTCAGGAAACGTAACGCAGCTGTTCTAAAGCTCTGATACTGGAGACTCCTTCCTATGTTCTATAGAAACAAGGACATTGATATAAACCTGTCAGTGCTGTGGTGGAAAATAAACCCATACTTTTTCAGAGAATTCCGTAACGCTGTGTGTCTGTAATAATCGTGTAGATAATTAAACGTGATGGACGACAGATCAGACGGAGTGTTTAATCGTACGTCTCTCGTACTGCAGGTAAAAAGGAGGACGGACAGGACGGAATCTCTTTCGAGAACGAGGACGAGAAGGAGCAGTGGGAGGAAGACCAGCGGGTCAGTGTGTGCAGCGCGACTCGATTTCGACTTTGAAGCAGTAATCTGTGTTCATGATCGTTTCTACATAAAGGCTTTTCACTTGGTTCGTCCGCAGCAAGCAGACAGAGACTGGTACATGATGGACGAGGGCTACGACGAGTTCCACAACCCTCTGACCTCCAGCTCGGACGAGTACGTGAAGAAGAGAGAGCAGATTTTGCAGAAGCAGACGCAGAAACGCATCTCTGCACAGAAACGACAGATCAACGAGGTACGACCGCTCCTGAAGTTCCTGAAATCTGTTTAACACACTGAGTACTGTTTATCCTTCAGTCTCTTCCTCACCTGTGTGCTGTAAGGATTAATGACGGGTTAACTACAAAAAAGTGATGTCTTAGCAAGTCAAAATAGCTTGAATGTTGTCAGATTTATCTGAGGTGTCTTATATTTAGCTTGCTGGAATAATACAGTATGTTTTTTAGACATTAAGTTTATTTCTAGACGAATTTTACTTTTTATTATTTTATAATAATTATTTTATTATTATTTTAAATTTTAAGTGTTGATTTCTTGTTCTGTTGGCAGATAATTTAGTTTCTTTCAAGAAATAAATGCTCAAATTATCAGCCAATAAAACAAACAATTTACGCCTAAAAATTACAAGTTAAATTAGTCTGAAAATAAGCTTGATGTCTAAATCTAAATCTTATATTTGTTTTTTTTTTGTAATCATATACTTCAGATAAATTTTGACTACAAAAGATATTTTTCACCTGCTAAGATATGATTGTTCCACTTTGGGTTGACATTAGAGACGGCAATCACCAGGGAATCACCGTCCTATACCATATTGTATTACGATTTGTGATAAGTATTTAATATTTTATAAATATCCTGATTCGATATAATTTTTTATTTTCTATTACAATTCTAAACATTTCTAAATTTTGCAAATACTTTGCTGCCAACGTGTGAGCAGTTTAGAGCACCATCTGCAGGATAATAGAGGAACTACAACATTTTACCATGTTGAAGGCAATTGAAATATATGTTAATATTTGTAATAGTTATACATTTATTTATTTATTTTAAAAAATACATCGCTGTATCTGTTTTAAAAAAAAAATATTTAGCTAATTGTTTTTTTAGTGTGGTCTCTAATCTAGATCTGGATTTCTGTAAAGCTGCTGCTTGTTAAATGCAAATAACAAATACAATAAACCCGAGCGTAACTGAACTTTAACACGCCTTCAGGACATCGAACGCTGGGAGACGAACCGCATGTTGACCAGCGGTGTGGTCCAGCGCCTGGAGGTGGACGAGGACTTTGAAGAAGACAATGCAGCAAGGGTCCACCTGCTCGTCCACAACCTCGTCCCTCCGTTCCTCGACGGCAGAATCGTCTTCACCAAGCAGGTAAAGTTCTTACATTGTATTTTACTGCTGATCTCAGTATTAGAGTTTTACGGAAATCTGAAATCTTGACATTTATGTTTTACAAATTAATATTATAAATATCACACAGAAATGTAGCTGAGAAGTTTTTGCTTTACTTGATAGCTGATGACACCTTAATGAGTGAAAAATCCACTAATTATTAGCATTTTGTGTAGAATTACATTTAAAGTTTAGATAGATTTATTATATACAGTAATATAATGTAGTCACTCAAATGATGTAATGAACATCAAACCGGTTTAATCCAGGATCATCACCAGCTTCTTTTTTTTGATAACATAATGATTTATTTCTTTTTTTTCCCAGCCCGAGCCAGTCATTCCGGTGAAAGATTCCACGTCCGACATGGCCATCATCTCCCGCAAAGGCAGCCAGCTGGTGCGCAAACACCGAGAGCAGAAGGAACGCAAGAAGGTGATGTCTCTCTCCATCTTTCGGTCCTGCTTTCAGGATCTGTGCGATTCATTCTAAACAAATTTAACAAATAATTTGCTGCCAATGTGTGAACAGTTTAGAGCACCACCTGCAGGATAATGGAGGAATTGCATCATTTTACTATGTCAAAGGTCAACATATAAATGTTCATATAAATTATTAATTTGTTAATTAAAAATTGAGTCTGTGTGGTGAAACACAAGGTGCCACACAAGAAATGTGATACATCACTGTATCTGTTTTTCTGTTTTATTTAAAAAAAAAAAAAAAAGATAAAAAAGTTTGGTTTGGGTTACGGTACACTACTGGGCAAAAGTCTTGAGCTCCAACTCATGAACTAGTTTTAAGCCTAGTTTTAAACTAGTTTTTTTTTTTATGCTTGAATGATTGACAGGTCACTGTGTGGCTTAAGAAACAAAACATTTCTCTGAAACTGCTCAGGTACAGGGACTGGACTGACGTGAGAGTCTACCAGGAAGACCATGTTAAAAATACTCTCGTTGTTTGGAAGCAAAACATGAAGAAATGAGGGTTATCCTGTACTGTACTCTACTGTACATTATTTGCGTGTGGTTTCAGGTGAACAGGTCCGCTGAGGTCCTGTTACATAAACGTTCTTGCTGGAAAAGTTCTGGATTGTGATTCAATTTGATCGCTAGCGATGAGATCGTTGCTATAAACAAGACGCGTTAATTAGTAAATAAGGGTTTCACTTTTGACGCTGAACAAAACTGACATTCGTACACAATTTTAGGAATATGTGTATAAAGTACATTAATACACAGTGTAAAGCAAACACAGGCTGTGTTCCTCCTAAATCAGTGTCTCTCTCTCTCTCTCTCTCTCTCTCATGATGTGTACTGGAACAGGCGCAGCACAAACACTGGGAGCTGGCTGGGACCAAACTGGGAGACATCATGGGCATCAAGAAAGAGGAAGACACCTCTGACGCTAACGCTGTCGGAAAGGATGGGACTGTGGACTACAAGTACGTGTTCACACACACGCATGTGTGACCTGTAGTGCCGTCTTTCCTGTACTTGATATTAAATGGTTTCGTGGTTAATTGTTTCTGCAGGACGGAGCAGAAGTTTGCCGAACACATGAAGGAGAAGACTGAAGCCAGCAGCGAGTTCGCTAAGAGGAAGACTCTCCTGGAGCAGAGACAGTTCCTGCCCATATTCGCTGTTCGCCAGCAGCTACTCAACATCATCAGGTGTTTAGATCTTTACCACATTTCAGAAAGTCTTTATGTGTGGGGCGTTCAAGTCAAAACGGGACTGTCTGTAAAGAATAACAGAACACAGAGTGTTCCGAGTGTAAAAACTCCCTTTATTACTACCAGCTACGCTAATGCACTTATCCCAGCGTTATCGTTTCTATAGCAACAACTTGCACCAAAATAGCAGTTTCTCCTAGATCACAAAGCTCACGGTTCAAATCGTATCGTGGGTCAGAATTTTTATAAATTTTTTGGATTAGGGGAAAAAACAGACACATTTTCCTTTCCTTTTATTACTTTACTTTTATTTAGCAGTTAAATAACACAAAGAATTTACAAATAGGAAATCTTTTATATAAATATATAAAGATGTCGAATGTTTAAATATATATATATATTTTTAATATTCAATACTCAATTGTTAAATTATAGTGTAATATGATCTGGACAAAGATTGATAAATGTGTCCTGAGCAAGTAATAAGCAATTTGACTAATTTTTCTGAACTAAACTATATGCATAGTAACTAATCTGCAGTAGTTCTAATGTGGGCGGGGTTTCATCCCTGCTGGCAGTTCATCATCTAGCGTCTGCTTTCTGTCCTCGATAATCACACAGGGACAACAGTATCGTGATTGTGGTGGGCGAGACGGGCAGCGGGAAGACCACGCAGCTCACGCAGTACCTCCACGAGGACGGCTACACCAGCTACGGCATGGTGGGGTGCACGCAGCCGCGCAGGGTGGCCGCCATGAGCGTCGCCAAGAGAGTGAGCGAGGAGATGAACAGCAACCTCGGGGAGGAGGTGAGGCTCGCTTACTGAATCTGCAGAGTAGATGGTATAATCTGTTTTCCTTAGTACATGCGGAGAATTCTCTGAGGTAATGAATAAATGCTTCACAGACCACATGCATGTTTTACGCGCCAACACTGACATCTGGTGGACGAACATGAGAATTACATGTTTGCTTAGGAGGAATGCAGAAATGTGGAATAAATCCTATTCATCTCTCTCTCTAGTTTATTTAAATCATTGTGACTTGAAAGAGTAAATCTGAAAAACTGGAAAAAAATTACACTTTATTTAAAGATTTATATTGCTTGTCTTTTTGAGAACTGCACTTTGATTGAGAAGTTTTTGGTGTTACTTTGTATTTTTTTATTTTTTTAATTGCGTTCTTTCTTCCATGTGACCAGAGTTTTGGAGTTTTTGCTTTCAATATTATGGCGATTTCTCATTTAAGACAATAACAGCTGTTTTACCTGCACACATAATTTAATTAATGTTTCAACGTAGTTTTTCATTCATTCTTTTTTTTAACGTGACATTCGACCCGTCTTGTCCATGCATATTTATTGTGAACAGTACTTAATGTAAATTCTGTATCTATATTCATCTTCCTGATGCAGGTGATTTCTGCGGTGTGTGTTTGTGAGTTGTTAAAGACTTTAACCCTGATCCGTGTAGGTCGGTTACGCCATCCGCTTCGAGGACTGCACGTCGGAGAAGACGATAATAAAGTACATGACGGACGGGATCCTGCTGCGAGAGTCACTGCGCGAGTCCGACCTGGACCACTACAGCGCCGTCATCATGGACGAGGCACACGAGCGCTCGCTCAACACGGACGTCCTGTTCGGCCTGCTCCGAGAGGTCTGTCACATAGCACTGAACAAACTGTCGAGAACTGAATGATGACGTGATTATTATTCAAATATATAACAAAATTTATTAATAATTTACTGCACAAATTTAAAAACATCAGAATCGTTCAGAGACTAAAACTCTCCAGCGTGATTCGCCTCTCTTGAACAGGTGGTGTCCAGACGCTCCGATCTGAAGCTCATCGTCACATCGGCCACCATGGACTCGGACAAATTCGCGGCGTTCTTCGGAAACGTTCCGATCTTCCACATTCCTGGAAGGACGTTCCCTGTGGACATCCTCTTTAGTAAGGTAAAGATGTGCTCTTCTCTTTTTTTCATGTCTAATGGAGTCTTATGAGTCTGAAGTGTGTTTCTAAAGGTGTGTGTACGTCTGTGTAGACACCTCAGGAGGACTATGTGGAAGCTGCAGTGAAGCAGGCCTTGCAGATCCACCTCAGCGGCATGGTGGGAGATATTCTCATCTTCATGCCCGGCCAGGAGGACATCGAGGTCAGTCATTACTGAGGATGTTTTCTGTTTAAAAAAGACGAACAGATTTAGTTTAGATTCTAACGCTCGGAGTGTGAACGCTGCAGGTGACATCGGATCAGATCGTGGAGCGGTTGGAGGAGCTGGAGAACGCTCCCGCGCTGGCCGTCCTGCCCATCTACTCTCAGCTGCCCTCGGACCTGCAGGCCAAGATCTTCCAGAAGGTACCGTATCTGCTCCGCCCGCTCCGGGTCGGAAATGATGACGTTAGGGCTTCGTCGCTTTATTCACTCATTTAAAGGCTGTGTTATAAAGCTTACTTCAATAGCTTGTGGAATTCAGTCGTTTTTTTTTGTCTGTGAGTATCTAATCAATTCACATTTTTGTAAATGATTTAGTTAAACCTACAAATGTTAAACGCTTTAAAATTCTTTCCAAATATACCAAAACTTTTTTTTTAGAAAATACGAACTGCTTCCATCTTCTGTTAATACTCGTGTGTTTGCAAACGTGTGGCTTCCTTTTTTAAACTTGGTGCAATATCGCCACCTGCTGGACTGTAGAGTGAAGCAGAAGATTGACCGGAATAAAGATGATCGCTTTGTAGAGACAGTCAACACCACAATCTAAATTAATATTTTTAGTAGTTTTTTAATGCATATATTATTGCATTAAATGTATAGTTGCCTAAGACAACTTATGACCTTTTTTTTTTTTTTAAACATTATTCTGTTCCAAAATGTTAAGTAAAATCACTTCATCTTTATTTCTATTACAGCTAATAATTTGAGATTGTTTTATGACCTTTATATCTGCATTCTCGTGGTGTTAATAGCGTAATTAGTTCCTCGTGGTGTTCCTGTGCGGCTGCACGCTGTTCACACGTTGTTAGAATGCAAACAGTTTATTTCTCTTTGTTCCAGGCTCCCGACGACGTGAGGAAGTGCATCGTGGCCACCAACATCGCCGAGACGTCTCTGACCGTAGACGGCATCATGTTTGTCGTGGATTCTGGATATTGCAAGCTCAAGGTATTAAACATCTGTTTAGAGTTTATATCTAAAGTGACTCTCCGTCTCTGCAGCTCTCTGTAACGCCTGTTGTCCTGTGGTGGTTTGTTCAGGTGTTTAACCCGCGTATAGGTATGGACGCGCTGCAGGTTTACCCCATCAGCCAGGCTAACGCTAACCAGCGCTCGGGCCGAGCTGGAAGAACCGGGCCGGGCCAGTGTTACAGGTACAACGCGCACACACACACACACACACACACACACACACAGAGGAGGTAATCAGTGTCTGAAGTAAAGAACTGTAGAGAGCTGAAAGTGTGTCTGAGAGATGAGGGTCCTCTGTAGTGCTCGGTGCTCTGTCCATAACGAGGGACATGAAAGAAAGGACGGGTCATTCTGTCCCTCTTCTTCATCATCATCATCATCATCATCACACACCACCCCAGAGAGGCTGCCCTTTACCCTGACCGTCTCAGAACAAGATATTTTGTTCATCTTAGTCCTCTGTTCATCTGCGTTCCAGTGTGTAAACTTTGGTCCAGTCACATTTAAAATGAAAGAATAAAGTGAACAATAGCTGATAAACATGACTTGAATCTGGATGATGAGCTAGCTACAGCACGATTACGCTCCGTTTCGTCACATCGCAGCCCACGTCACTTGATTCCGGGTTAAAAAATAATTAATTTTGTTCAGATCGGATTTTTCATGTCCCGACGGTTGACGTTCATAATTGCTCGGCTTGACTTTTATCTGACTCTTAACACGGACGCGTCTGTTCTCTGAAACCACGATACGTCTTTGCTCACACAATTTGCGCTATAACACGCTATGAGTTTGCGACTGCTTATTAATTTCAAACAGCAAATGTGATTTTTAGCGACAAACCAAAAAAAAAAAAATCAGCTTGAGGTTTTCTCTGCAGGACGGTGAGCAGTTCGTCTGCCGTATTTGTTAAGGTTCAGAAGAAGGATGAAAGCCAGACCTCTCGCTTAAGCTGTGTGTTGTTAACATTGCTGTGAAATCCCGCGTTGCCGGTGCTAATTGATGACATTAGCGAGCGTCCTACACACGAGCGGAGGCAAAAAAAATAAATAAAATAATAAAATTTGTGACATGGGACTTGAGTCACAACGTGAACGCAGCCTCTGTGACTAATCTGTTACACTTATTGATTAGACGGCTCGTGTCAGTGATGTTGGACCGTTCGTGAGTATTCTTGTATCTTCTCCTTTTCAGTAAGAGTCCAGGGTGAGGGAGAGAATACGAGGGGGTCAAATGTCCTCTTACCTTTTCTCATTTTTCTTGTTTGTTCATAAATGTGCTTAAACCCACTGTTTAAACTTCACACTTGATATGACGACGTTCCTGGAAAGAATAAAGATTTCTGATCACGGTCGTAGGTTGTACACTCAGAGCGCCTTCAAGAACGAGATGTTGACCACCACCATCCCCGAGATCCAGCGCACCAACCTGGCTAACGTGGTGCTGCTGCTCAAGTCTCTGGGCGTGCAGGACCTGCTGCTCTTCCACTTCATGGACCCTCCGCCTGAAGACAACATGCTGAACTCCATGTACCAGCTGTGGATCCTGGGAGCTCTGGACAACACGGGTAAGAAGGACTCGAGTCGTTAAGAAGGGGTGGGGGGGAATAAAAAAAAGTATGATGTGTAGCGGGAATTCGATATGTCACACACTGTCTCTGTCTTGTCTCAGGCGCTCTGACGCCGACCGGTCGGCTCATGGTGGAGTTCCCTTTAGACCCCGCCTTATCCAAGATGCTGATCGTCTCCTGCGACATCGGCTGCAGCGCCGAAATCCTCATCATCGTCTCCATGTTATCCGTACCGACCATCTTCTACAGGCCCAAGGTTTCCTTCACTTCTCCTTGAAAGAACTTTTAAAAACGTTCTTGACACCCTTATCTTTGCTAAATAAAACGAACAAAACCATGTGTTTTGCCCCCGTCAGGGCCGAGAGGAGGAGAGCGACCAGGTGAGGGAGAAGTTCGCCGTACCCGAGAGCGATCACCTGACCTACCTGAACGTCTACCTGCAGTGGAAGAACAACAACTACTCCAGCATCTGGTGCAACGAGCACTTCATCCACACCAAAGCCATGCGCAAGGTGGAGACGCGCGGCTCAGTCTTAGCAGCCTGATCATTTCTTTAGATTAATTCTGTATTATTGTTGTTGTTATTATTATGAGATTGTCTTCTTCTGATTTGGTGAATAACGTGTGTATGTGTGTGTTTCAGGTACGTGAGGTGCGAGCTCAGCTCAAGGACATCATGGTGCAGCAGAAGATGAACCTGGTCTCCTGCGGCTCGGACTGGGACGTGATCAGGAAGTGCATCTGCGCCGCCTATTTCCACCAGGCGGCTAAGCTGAAGGTGCGTTTCACGCGTCTTTATCAAAAGCGTTATTAGCAAAAGTATTGGCACCTTGTGTGTCTATGTTGAAACATGATGGTCAGAACATGATATCGGTGTTCAAAAGTGTCTCAAAAAAAAAGGTGAATTTTCAGATAGGATCATATAACATCATTTTTTTAAATATAATGCTTAATGCTACTTATCTCCTGATCCATGCTTCTTTGTTTTTTTTTTTTGTAAACATGCTACACATTTATATTTTCATCAGATAAAAAGAAACACACTTGCTAAATACCGTTTGACTAAAGACCCTTTGATGTCTGTAGTGTCCGGAACCTTTTTTAAAATTCAAATCTTTCAACGGTCTTAACTGTCATTCAGATAAAACTTGGCCAATTTAGAATTTACATGAAAAGACACAAACCTGAAAAAGTGTATGATTCTAAAATGCTAAATTAAGATATTGCAACATGAATTTGACATGGTTACGGACACTACAGACTTTATGACTTTAAAACATCTCTCTTTAATTTAAGCAACAGTTTTTACAGGTCATATGCTTCTAAAAGCTTATACTAATTTTAGTATCAATACTAAAATACAATAACTAGTACAATAGCGAGACTGTAATGTCTATTTTTAAGGCACGTATAAAATCATCTCTCCAAAACGGCTCTAAAGTTAGCAACTTTTTTTTTTTAAGTGAAGCGAGATCGGTCACTTCCATGTTGCAGAAACTGTGTTATATGTAAATCATTAAAAAAAAAACAAACATAAAATCGGCACCAATGCTGTGCTTTGGCCGTGTCGCAAAATGTCACATGATGTCAAAGAGTGAATTTATTATTTTTATATATATACAAGTCTGTGTCATAATTATTGGCACCTCATATAAATTCCGATATCTTCATGGTGTCCTGCATCAGTCACTTCATTCGAGTCAGACAGCTTGGATAAAGTTATAAAAGAGCAACTATAGAACCTCATATAAAGATTTGGAATAAATATTAAATAAATGTATTTATACTTCATTTTCGGTGTAAATCCCCACCAAACCTGATTACTGTAGAAGTGTACATGTTGTGAATTGAAGTGTGTGTGTGTTTTCAGGGCATCGGCGAGTACGTGAACGTGAGGACGGGGATGCCGTGTCACCTCCACCCCACCAGCTCTCTCTTCGGCATGGGCTACACCCCCGACTACATCACCTACCACGAGCTGGTCATGACCACTAAGGTAGCGCTATCCCTCTCTCTGACACACACACACACACCTTCACATCCCAGAGCCACTCTGAGCCTGTTTTCATTTCCCTCTGTGTGTTTGAGGGGACGCCGTGACCCTCTGTCTCCGTCTCCGTACCCGATTCATGCTCAGCGCTCTGATTTGTTCATATATTACTGTTACTCTGCCTCAATAAATCCCCACTGAATGCGACGTCGTAGCTTTCGGCATATTCATGCATAGATAGATGGATAGATTGCTTTCCTGATTGCTTTATTGATCCCTGAGGGAAGTAGTTTTGTCACAGCAGAGAACTGAACAAAACAAGATGTATCAAATTACAAGGACGGAAAGAAAGAAAGAAAGAGGGGAAAAAAAAGCAAGCAAGGACACCGAGTTCCAGACAATAAGCACGTGAGTGAACCACCGGATGAATCTAACGATAAAGTGAGAAGGCAGACAAATCAAACAGACTGAATCGGTGAGAAATAAGTGTTATTTGTAACTTTAAAAGTTCTGTACACACTATTAATGTGTAGAAGTGTTTCCAAAAATAGTTTTGTTTGCAACAGATCTCAAATTAGTGGGATTTACTGGCACAGAGTTACAGAGGCTAGAATAAAGATGAAAATGTTGAAAATAAAAAGCATTCCAGGACGTACACAGCTCTGGTCAATAAGTCATTCCAAAGTGTATTTGTAGAAATATGTCCACGTGTCCAGCTAAGGGTTTGTATATTATTATATTATTGCTGTTGTGTAGATCATATGTCGGATATTCAGTCACAAATGAGATAAAGACTATGAAGAAAAGGTTTGGTCTTCTGTGTGTGTGTGTGTTGCAGGAGTACATGCAGTGTGTGACGGCGGTGGACGGGGAGTGGCTGGCCGAGCTCGGCCCCATGTTCTACAGCATCAAACACGCGGGAAAGACTCGACAGGTGAGATCTCGCCGTAAAACCGTCCAAACCGTCGTGTCTTTATCACGAAGTGTTGAGTCTTCGAGTTGTAAGAGTATTAGAGATGAAACAAGGCCTAAATCTCACTGCACCACCACCAGCATTGTGGGTAATGTAGGAGGAAATGGTGAACCAAGTGAAAATAGTTGATTATAAGGTGTTTAAGCGTGAATACGTGAGAGTGAGTCGAAAATGATCCGCAGTCAGATCATATTAAAGCTTGTGTTGGCCGCACTGTCTCATCAGAGCTTTCCGTTCGAGGCTCCTGTCTCCCCGGTCATGGGTGGAAGGTGAAAGTTTCTTAAAGAGAATCGTTACTGGTGACGAGACACGGATTCGTCACTACGAGCCTGAGAGTGAACGGCAGAGTGTGGAACGGAAATCCATCAAAAAGGTCAAAAGTCAAAACCATCGGCTGGAAAATTCATAAACGCTTACAGTTTTCTGGGATCCTCGAGGGCCAGAAGTATTGGAACACCATCAGGAGAAAGGTTCCAACAATTAACAGCGCTCGTTACAGTGAGGCGCTTATTGAAGAGCTGAAGACTAAACTTCGGATTGAACACACTGTCGGTGTCGAAGCGTCCTCCCTGTAGTCCTGATCTCACTCGAGATCTCATCTACAAGGACGAAGATTCACTTCTGATGAAGAACTGAAGACAGCGGTGCATTCGCATCGCGCAGCTCAGCCGTAAACATTATTTTAATGAGGGAAGAAACAAAAAATCGTATTCAATACACAAAAAAGTATATTGAAAAGCAAAAATTATATATTTATCTTTTCTACCTAAATCCCTTCGTGTATATTTTCCAAAATCACGCCTTAAATCTATTTTTTTTTTTTCAGGAGAACCGTCGAAGAGCGAAGGAGGAGATCACCAACATGGAGGAGGAGATGTCTCTGGCTGAAGAGCAGCTGCGAGCGAGGAGAGAGGAACAGGAGAAGAGGAACACACTGGGCAGCACCAGGTACCGTCCATCACACACTCGTTTGCTATAAAACGTCCGCTCGCTTTCTCTGTCGCTCCCTGAAAAGCACGATCGCGGCGTTTAGATTCGGGCCTGAACTCGTCTGTGCAGAAATACTAATGTTGTCATTTTGGGAAAGCTATTATCAAACCTTTTCCTCAGGCTCCGTCTGACCCGCAGTCTCTCTCTCTCTCTCTCTCTTCTCGGCTCCTTGATGAGCTTTTCTCACCTCTCGTCTGCGCCCGAGAGGAACAGAAATAATATTGACTCCTGGCTGACCTCCATTACTGTAGCAGTAACGCTGCGGCACAGGAGACGCGGCCGCCTTAATTTTCCCATTAATCCGAGAAATTAATTTCGCACACATCTGCCGGCACCACAAAAGGGAAGAGATTGCGTTTTTTTTTATTTTTTAAAGATGACACATTATTAATTAATCAGTACATTTTATCTCTAAATCAAAGTCGACCGACACTGACAGCGTTCGCACTAAAGGGGAAAAGACCTGAGATTTGATTGCCGCCGTGATGTGTAGGATGTGATAATTAAAGTGACGCTCCCTGGCTCGCACGCGGACGTCTTCGGGATTTAATGAGACCTTTTTTTTTTTCTCTTTTTTTTTTTGCGATGACGCCAATAATCGAACAGAAGACAGAATGTACTTTTTATTATTAAATCATAAATGTAACACTACAAACTTTATGAACATCTGGAGAAATAAAGATGTGAATATGAGACCAGAGTTAACTCTTAGGGAATTTTCATCACTAAAGGAAAAAACAAACAAGACGATGTCATTTCAGTAACGTTATTCATTAGTTTAAAGCGTGATGTACAGAAATGTGTTGGTGAAGCGAGTATGGCAGCTTCTCCTAGATCAGCTCCGTTATAAATGAGTTTGGATGTAACAAACAAAAAAAAAAAGTGTCGTCAGACAGCCACTACAGATAAAGATTAGGTTTTATCTTTACCATGATGTAATGTGTGTTATAAGTCACACAGTTCAGGAAGTGAACACTGCTAGACATCCAGGCCAGTCTCCTCCTAGACTCCTTTTATTCCATGTTTTTGTTAAAACTTTACATCCTACAATATAGAAAAAGAAAAACTAAAGATAATGTAAGATACACCATATTCTTGTGCACAATTTATTAGTCTTGTTAATGTTTAAGTTTTATGCCAGTTTATAGCATGTTTTGTCTTGATCTGGAATAAACTTCACAATAAACTGAGACGCTTTTTTTCATTAAGTGAAGGGAATCAAAACTGCTGTATAGTGAATTACTAGTGGCCTTTTTTTTTCTTTCCTCAAACCGAACCTTTCCTGCTCCTTCTCTCTGAACAGATCCATAAAGATCTGCACCCCGGGCCGGAGGGAGGACGTGCCCATGACTCCAAAGCGAACCCCTGCACGCTTCGGCCTTTAAAGCCTCCGGTCCCGCTGTCTTTGGGAGCCGGTGCGGGTGTATTTCCCAGCATGCGCCAGCAGTAGGAGCACTTGCATAAGAGAAGACCGAGGAGAAAGATGGAGGACTCGACTCGTGGCTCGTCGTTTTTCACTGCAGAGCTGGTTTTCATGTTCCACACATTCCCCTCCTTTAATGTTCCAGCCTGTAGGTCCAGTGTATTACTGTACGCTTTGTGTTTTTTTTTTTTTACGCTCATTTGTATAATAATGTTTGTAAATGTACCACTGAGCCACCGACGCCCCGCGTGACCGTGTGATTAAAATAAACACCAGCCCGTTCTGGACGTCTCCATTGTGACTCCTGATGCTCCGATTTATTTTTTTGTATTTTTGTTCCAGCTGTAAATATTACATCTGCAGCAAATGTATAAAAAAAAAAAAAAAACACACCCTGAAAATGCTCATAAATGTAGAGTCATGAAAATACTTGTTTTTCATTGTGTTGCAGTTGAAAGTGTAAAAGAAATTTACCATGAAAGATCTATAAGTGCATAAATTAAAGTAGCTGTAAAACAAAAGAGACTGTTTTGTGAAAATTCTTTTTTTTTGGATAAAATCCAGTAACAAAATAAAAGGCACCAAACAGTGATTCCACTCAAGTTTATAAAACTTAATCTTGAGGTCCATGTAAGAGTGCAAACTAACAAACAGTATGTAGAGAAGAACTGAACATTTTGTTTTTAAAGCTTTAGGGAAGTTCTCTACATTTCAACTTTTGAGAGCTTGTTTCGGTTTTTGTTAAAATATTGACTATGTATTGAATAACGACTAGTGTGAAGCACAACATGCACAAAGGAATTGATTCTGCACTAAATTCCCTGAACCACGAGCAGGAAGTTCTGACTGATTATGTTCATGTACTCGCTTTCTGTTGGCAGTTTAAACACACACTGCGACTACAGAATATCTGCTGAGTCGTGAACTGACAGAAGAATAACTTCAAGATGAGAAAATGGAAAATACTGGAGTTCAAAGTTCAAGACTAGAAGTAGAAATGACATCTCTAAATAAATTTTTGGGAAATGTTTCCTCATAAACTAGTGAATGAAGCAGCTATTAAAACTGAGTATAATCAACATGAAAAGAAAAAAAAACAAGTATAAACTAAAACTTGCATCGTCTCAAAACGTACACATCCGTCTGCGGGTTTGTTCTTGCTATCAGATCAAACAAGCGATCTGTACAGGGTCACCGCCTTCTTAAATTAGGTGTTGATTTATTTCCACTGACAGCTGCTCCGATAATAGTTCCGTTTATAAATTAACTTGAATGTTTCGGCCACATTACTGTCATGACAAGCCCCTTTGTTTTGTTTAATTAATTTCACGAGAGAGAGAGAGAGAATAAGAGTCTGGTGAGTTATTGGTTGTTTATCGCTGTTTGTGAAAACAATAAGAGGATTTAGATACATACAATTTAAATAATATTTTGTAAGCGCAAGTTAAATCCTTATTGGAGAATAATCCTGTAACAGCACGAGCGCTCTGTGTGTGGATTATTGTTTTAGACGTGGTTTTTATTCCACTTACACCACATCTGGCAGTTTAAACCGCAGGCCTGAACGCAGCTGTTAACCAGAGGTGTCAAGTAACGAAGTACAAATACTTCGTTACCTTACTTAAGTAGAAATTCTGGGTATCTATACTTTACTGGAGTAATTATTTTTCAGCCGACTTTTTACTTCTACTCTTTACATTTTCACGCAATTATCTGTACTTTCTACTCCTTACATTTTAAAAATAGCCTCGTTACTCCTATTTTATTTCA
>JAOVVA010000004.1:2500414-2511961 GCA_028565275.1 Leiocassis micropogon | reverse complement strand
TCGGCCAATCAGCTCTCTCTGTGCCTCCGGCTGTGAGAGGAAAACAGCATCACCCGGGGTTCGAACCAGCGATCTCCTGATGATAGGGCGAGCACTTTACCACTGCGCCACTCAGAGGCTGAATCCCTGAATCTTGAGTGGGAGAGATGATCAGACAGAAGAAAGAAAGAGAGGGAGCCAGAAAAATAGAAAGAAACAGACAGAGGGTGAGGCAGACAGTGTGACAGATGGACAAAAAGATAGAGACAGACAGACAGAAAACAGACAGAGAGACAGACAGTGAGAAAGAGAGATACAGAGACCTAAATACATATAGAGTGAGACAGAGAAACAGACAGCTTCAGTGTGAGAGAGTGACAGAAAGAGAGGAGCAGAAAAAGACAACGTGAGACAGGGAGAGACAGAGGGAAAGACAAACTGAAAGGAAAATATACTAATATGTCACATAGAGAATAAATAATGAAACAAATAAAAACAGGCAGAAAGTCAACAAGAGGCTGAGGCCGTTTACCTGCGTCTACCTGTCCTCAACAAACACACACACACCGCAGACGGAGAGCAGACGGAGAGCAGACGAAGAGCAGACGGAGAGCAGACGGAGAGCAGGAAGGTGTACTTACCAGCCAGGCTGCCGTCTCTCAGCTGCTTCTGCGCCTGGGCTTCCTCTCTGAACTTCTCCAGCTCTGAGTGACAGGTTCCGGAGCGCTCCAGGGCCTGGGACAGCACCTACACACACACACACACACACACACAAACACCTGTCAGGTACACACACACACGTCACATACGGTACGGTAAAAACACACACACGTCAGAATAGATGGGGAACCCCTCTCACTACCCTCGGGCCGTCTCTCCACCTCCACTCTCCTCTCACTGAGGACACCAGTGAGGACTCCAGTGTGTACACACACACACACACACCTGACAGGTATCACCTCCAATCACATGACAAGACCAGAAAGTCCAGGGGTGCCATCTACTGACTATAACACATGTAGGGAGACAAAGGGATAGAGAGAGAGAGATAAAGTGATGCAGAGGAAGAGAACAAGAGACGGTGAGATGGGGGGAGAAGAAGAGAGAGAAAAAACAGAGGGAAAAACTAAAGTTAGCGTAACACGCAGAGAGATAGAGGGGCTGTGGGATCTAGACAGAAAGACAGGAACAAAAAAAAGAGTGGAAGAGAGAGAGAAAAGAAAAGAAAGAAAAAGAGCAAGAGTGTGACGGAGACGGGGACGAAAAGACAGGCACAAAGAAAAAAAGGACAGAGAGAGAGAGAGCGAGCGAAAGAGAGAGAGACTTTGACTAAATATTTATTTATTTAATGCTTTATGTTTCAATAAGATAGACATGCTATAAATGTTCAAAATAAAAGGCACTTAAAACTTAAGAGAGAGAGAGAAAGAGGGAAAGACAGATAGAGTGACAAAAAGAGAAAGTGAGAGAGCATGATAAAGATAAATAAAGGACAGAAACCAAAAGAGGGAAACAAGAAGAGTGGGTGGGACAAAAGAGAGAAAGAGAGACAACATGGATAAACAAGAAGAGTTCAAGTTACTTAGAAAAAAAAGAGATTGTAAAAAAAGAGAGAGAGAAAGAGAGAGAGAGAGAGAACAGGAAAAAAGAGATGATGCACATATGAGACAGAATAAGAAAAGAAAGAGAGAAAAAGAAGAAAAGAAAGAAACCGTTTAAGTGTATGAGACAGAGAGAGACCACGTGTGTGTGTGTGTCACTTTTGACACGTGCAGATTAAAACAGCAGTACACTACTTTGAATAAAATCGTTGGGGTTTAAAAGAAAAGAGAAAGAAGAAGGAAAATGGACGTCAGGCGTGTTGGTGGCAGAGGTTGACGTGACCCCCCCCCCCCCCACCCCCCGCCCATTAAAATAACGAGGTGTCACGCGCGGCGGCTCGGCGCCTGACACGCGTCAGGACAAATCTATATTTCATGGCCACTTACAGATGTATAAATAGCCAAATGAGCGGGCGTGAGTGTGTGTAAAATGCCACTAAAAGGTTGGCGGGGACGGCGGGCGCGCTCGGTACGGCCGGAGGGTAATCAATCAGCGGCCGGCGGCGGGAGCGGGCGCTAAATCACGCCGATGCTAACGCCGAGCTGCGGCTACGGTCAGACGCCGCCGCTTCACCTGATGCGACAGCCTGACGGATCGCTGCACTACAGTCCATTAAAGATGGAGCACGCTGACACAACACGCCATCAGTCACACCGCGCCGGGACGGGCCGGGACGGGACGGGACGGGAGGGCGGAGACGCGCTTGGGTTGAGGGACTCACCTGTTCCAGCTCGTTGATGCGACAGACTCGGGACTGGTAGTCCGACTCGGAGTGTGTGTGAGTGGCTCTGAAGAGAGAGAAATCAGACTGGAGCTTCAGCACACACTCGTCCCTCTGCTCCACCTGGACACACAAGCACAGAGACACAACGGGTCACTTCATAAACCGCTCAGATATCAGACAGAGAGACGGCGAGACAGGAAACGAGTAAACAGACAGAGGGAAAGTGAGAGAGAGTGAGACAGAGAAAGAGGGAAATGGCGGGAAAGAGACCAAAAGAGACAGCAAGTGAGACAGGAAGAAAGACTAAAGAGGCAACTAAGAGAGAGAGAGAGAGAGAGAGAGAGAGAGAGAGAGAGAATCAAAGAACAAAGGCAAGAAAGACAGACATAAAAGGGAATGACAGAGAGAGATAGCAAGAAAGAGTCCAAGAGAGGGAGTGAGACAGGGGAGAAAGAGAGGGGACGGGGGGAATAAAAAGAAAAGAAAGAAGTGTAACAGAGAGAGAGAGAGAAAGAATGAGGGCAAGAAAAAGACCAAGAGAGGGTGAGAAAGATGAGAGAGAAAGTGAAGACAGAGGGAGGGAGGGGAAGTAGAAAGAGGGTTTGAGTGGGGAGACAGAGACAAATATAAATAGAAAGAGAGAAAAAAGAAGAAAAGACAGGAATCAAATGAGAGAGAGAGACATAAAAGGGGGAAACAAGCAGAGAGAAAGTAAGAAGAGGAGGGAGAGGGACAGAAAGACACCAGTAAAGAGGTGAGTGGGGAGACAGAGACAGAGAGAGATGGCAAGAGAGAGACATAGAGCGGGGGTGAGACAGGGGAGAAAGACAGAGGAAAAAGATGAACTGATTAAAGTTGAGTGATTTCTGAGAAAACGCTGCCTGTACAAGTCAGGTTCGAGTTTCGATCTGAAGTGTAACGTGGTGTTAAATCAGGCTCCAAACATCATGTCTTCGTTCGTCTACACCGTAGGACGGACTCTGACCTGACTGCGCAGGACGGCCACGTTGTCTCGGAGCGCGTCCATCACCAGCTCGCGCTCCTGCGCGTGGGCGTGGCTTATCTCCAGCTCCCTCTGCGCCTCTCTCAGTCGCCGGCTCAGGACGGTCAGGGCCTCGTCTCCGCTCTCCAGCTGAACGCAGCGGGTCTCCACGTCGCTCCGCAGAGCCGCGACCTCCGCCTGCAGACGCGCCACCTGCTCCTCTCGCTCTAACACCTGATCACATTTAAAGAAAGCCTTCACACACACGAACACACACATCTAAAACACCACTGGTTTAAAGGTCAGCTCTCTCACGGTACAGATCACAAAACGCTGAAGCGTAAAGAGGACGGAAAGACATGGAAATACAGTGCTGGGAAAAGGAGTCCTGATTTTTCCTTAAATAATGACTCCAAGGTTGACACAGACTGTACACGTCACTGTAGCAAATACAATGTGTTGTATAAACATTGAAATAACTGAACACAGACAAGGCTGATCCTAATGAATATTAATGAGTATGCAAATTAAATGGTCACACGACAAGGTGTAAAAAAACAAACAAGATGTCAGAACCCCAAAACAAGTGAAGCTTGCCCCTTTTTGCGCGTTGTCTCTGTGTCCGCCATGACGGTTGTTTTGAAGAACATTATAACGAGGTCACAGGTCATGTGATCTCAGTGCCACGGAAAGGAGGTTGGGCCTAATTAGCATACTAAATGTACAGGCGGCACTAAACAAATTTTTTTTTTTATTATCATTCTTTTATAGATAGACGTGCAAGGCCAAGATACTAACGTTATCACTCGTCACTTTCATGAATATTTGTCTTAAGAAAACACAGGTAAATACAAAATGCAGTTTTTAAATAGTGATTTCATTTATTAAGTGACAAAAGTTGTCCAAACCTTCCCAGTGCAATGTGAAAAAGTTGCCAGATTGTGACCTCAAGCTCAAGCGCATTCGGGTTATGCAGCAGGACAATGATCTGAAACACACCCGCAAGTCCACCTCTGAATGGCTCAAAATAAATAAATAAATAAATAATAATAATTAAGGTTTTGGAGTGGACTAGTCAATGTCCAGACTTAACTCTTCTTCAGATCCTTAATCAGGCCGTTCCTGAAAAAATCCTCAAAATCCTCAAAATCCCTCCAATGTGGCTGAATTAAAACAATTCTTGAAAAGTAGAGCGGGCCAAAATTCCTCCGCAGCGATGTGAGGGGGCAATTACTTTTTCACATAGAGCCAGGCATGTTTGGAGATCGTTTTTTTTTCCATTAATAAACAAAATCATCATTTAAAAACTGCATTTTGCATTTACTCGGGTTATCTTAGTGTAATATTAAATTTAGTTCGATGATCTGAATCGTTTGAATCAATCAGGCAGGGGACAAATACTTTTTCACAGGACTGTAACACAATGCTACATCCTAACCATTTAACCTTCATTGAGAACGCTAGCGTTCTTATCGTGTAGCCGAGAGCTTTGTGGAGGATTAGAATTAAGAGTTTTTATTGAGATATAATTACATTTTAATGAACTCGGTTAATTGATTTTATCCGAATATAAAGCGGTGGTGGATAAATAGAGCAGAAATATAAACGATTACGGTTTTAATATGCGGAATAAATATGTGGCAAACCGGGTTTAATTAGCATCTATAATCTAATTCGCTTTAATACAAAGAGAACAATTTTTCCCACTTATAATTTGTTTTTGATTTGTTTTTTTTTTGTTTTTTTTTACTTTTGCTGTGAATCCTATTTAAACAAATATTAAGTATTAATAAACTCTTTCAGCCTGCGACTTCAGATTGTTCTGCTTCTTTTTGAAAACTTTGACTTGAGCGACTCGCAGACTTTTGTCAGACCTGAGCGGTGCTCTGCCTGCGGTCGTCCTCGCGGCTCTGCAGCGCGCGCTCCAGCTCTGCCATCTTGCTCACACACGTCTGGTATTTCTGCTTGTAGATCCGCGCCGACTCGCTGAGGGGCCGCGCCCGGGCCTCCGCGTCCGCCGCTGCGCTCCGAGCCTCCAGTAGATCCGCCTTCAGCCGAGTCAGCTCCGAGTCCTGAGAGCGGAGAGCTGCTTCCTTACGGGAGACCTGGGGACACAACACACACACACACACACACACACACACACACACACACTTCTCAGTAAGGATCTAACAGAAGAATCCCTGTTAGCACTGCAGCTTTTTAATCAGGTAAAAAAAAAAAAAACACACACACACACAGACTGCGCAATGTATTGGCACCCCTTAATCAGTGCACACAGGGTTGAGCTGAAGTCGTGACGTGTAATGAGTTTACAAATCAGAACGCGTGTATCTAAGAACGAACGCGTTGCTCTCGTGTAAGAGGTTCGACCTCGTCCTCGGCGTCTCTCTGCTGCCTCCGCGCCGACTCTATCTCTCGGTGCAGACGCTCCAGGTCGGCGCCGTGCTGAAGCAGGCGACTCCGCTCCTCCCGCAGCTCGCTCCTCAACCCCTGCACCTCCTTCTCCTGGCTCTCCGTACGGCCCTGCGCCTCCTGCTGACCCGTCTGTACCTCGGCACGGAGTTGGCACAGCGCCTCCCGCTGGCTCTGGCACTGAAACGACCAGAGGTGGAAAGTACCCGAGTTAAGTACATCTTTCACGTATCTGTACCTCATTTGAATAGACTTATTAGAGGACACTTTTACTCCACTACATCCCCGGAGAAATATCTGTATCCTACTTAACTATGTTTCTGTTTGTGGTTTGAGGGTTTACTATGAAAAATCCTACCGTGACCCTACTGTAAGTCCTGTAACTTTACATAATAGTTAAAATTATATAGTTGCCATGACAACCACCATCTGCGCCATCTGCGCGCGGGTCCATGTCATCCTCTAATCTTAACCAAGATTAATTCAGTGACATCACAAAACCGGGGAAGCCCCGCCTCTAAATCGGATCCACTCGATGTGAATTCTGCTACTTTTTACGGAATTCCCTCCTCAAGATTTAAGAAAGCTCTGAGTGACGACTAACACACTGCTAGCAGAACACCGAGCACTGTTGGTAAACAGACATGCTGTACGGATGTGTCGATACTGTGCTCATATTTCATTGCCGATCACCCAAAACTGACAGTCGGTACTACGGCAACGGCATTAACGTCCAGTTTTTTTTTTTTCTTCATGTACATGTTCACGCAAATTAATTTGGGATAGCGCTACAGGAACGGGGATAGCGGCGTGTTTATTCGCCGCCTGGAGTCGAAATGAATTCGTTCCGATTGACGGAAAAAACGTTCGTGTGTAATCAACGGCTGCAGATAAGCGCGAGAGTGGCGAGTCTCGCTCGCTCCGAGGCGCGCTCCTGTGGCATTTTAATGACAACGGCTCGGCGTTGGATTATTAGACTCCGGAGTGTAATATGCCAGATGGGATAATATTATCATTTTTTTTTTCTTCTCCTCCTGCCTATGATGCGTTACAAAAATAAGAAGCGGTGGAACAGCTGTCTGGTTGAAGAAAAGTAATAAATCACACCAGCTCGCTCAAAACATACAAAAACACACCCGAGAGACAGAGAGGGAGAGACAGAGACGGAGAGGGAGGGGCAGATTGGTCTGCATTTACCTCGCCAGCGTCATTAAGAGCGCTGCACTAATTGTGTTGTTTTAAGAGAGTGAAATCCGATAATGACTCCATTAGTGACTCGGCTGCAGCGATGTCTCTCAGGGCCGACGGTGAGAGGACGACGTGTGTGCGTGTGTGTGTGTGTGTGTGTGTGTGTGTGTGTGTGTGTGTGTTGAAATCGAAAGAAATGAAGAGAAGGGCAGGGAGCAGAAACACAGAATAAATGGAATAAGAGGCTGGAGAATAAGCAGAGATGAGGAGAGACGACGTGAACGTTCCCTGAGGATGAAAGCGATAGAGAGAGAGAGAGAGAGAGAGACGGACTGACGGAGAGTCTAATCAATATTACACTCATGGCTGCATACATTAGCGCATCAATCAGTGCTAAGCTGCGGCGTAATTTTCTAACTCCCCTATTTCTCTCCCAACCTCATCAGACGGACAGACAACACCCCATGGCTATTTCTGATGAGTTTCAGCAGCTGAGAGAGAGAGAGAGAGAGAGATTGAGAGAGAAAAAGAAATTGTTTAAGGACCTCTCTCTCTCTCACCACTGATTAATTTCCAAACTGGGCTGGCGGTGTCATTAGCATAAAATGTCCATGGATCAAAACCCGTGCAATGAAACCCCTTCATCAAGTCGCTTGTCAAACATAAAAATTTCAAATCTCATTTTGTTTCTAATATCGTTTTCATCCTGACAAGACGAGAAAGTGTGTGTGTGTGTGTGTGTGTGTGCGCGCGCGCACATAGATGTGAATGTGTGCGTAAACGGGAAAGGACGGGATAAACGCAGAGACGGTAACGGGGACACTCTCGTGGACGACCCGAGTTATCAAACAAAATGAAAAGAGCTGCGAGCGGCTCCGCATGTGTTAAACAGGTCGACTTCGTGTGTTTTTTTAATTTATTTTTCTCATTTTTTTGTCCAGCTGCTCGACACGTGCGCGGCCTCTTCGTGCCCTTTCAGATAAACACGTCTCTCTCTCGCTCATCCTCTCGACTGTAACCGACCAAAGACACACAAAAGCACAAACACACTCCTCCCTCCGGAGCAGTAAGATGTTTCTGCCTGTGTTTTCTGTTTTAAAGAATCTAGTATTTTCTGATTAACTCAGATCCAGTTCCTGAATTTAAATAAGAAAATTTAATCTGATAAATAATAATAAAAAATAAAAAAAACTGTATATTTGAAGATGCCCTTAAACAGGCCCTTCATGCTCGAACCAAAACAATTCTGCAAAGAAGAGCGGGCCAAAATTCCTCCACAGCGATGTGAAAGACTCGTTGCTAGTTATCTCAAACGCTTGACTGCAGTTGTTGCCGCCAAGGCCGACAACAGCAGTTATTAGGTTTAGGGGACAATTACTTTTTCAAAGAGGGACAGGCGGGGTTTTTTTTTTTTCCCATTAATAAATGAAATCATCATTTAAAAACTGCATTTTGTATTTACTCGGGTTATGTTTGAGTAATATTCAAATTTGCCTGATGATCTGAATCATAAAACTTCAGGAAAGGGCGCAAATACTTTTTCATGGCACTGTATACACCACCTTCTCACCGTAACACTCTGTCCTACATTTGCAAATAAAAGGCAATTTACATACCTTTACTAAACTCACCCCACCACACACACACACACACACACACACACACACACAGCTTACAGTCATTAATTATAAAAAATAACCCTGCTCTGAACGAGGGGTCCATTGTTTAGATTTAATAAAGATACACAATCGATGCGATTTTAATCAATCTTCCCTAATAAAAAAAAAAAAAAGCGCTACATCGTGAACCAATCAAGGTGCAGAACCAGATTAAAATTAATGGAGGAACCGAGACCGCGGGCTAATTAAATGAGGCTAATTTGGAATTCCACGGCTTTGCGGCTGCTGATGAGCGCTACACACGGTGGTCCGCTCCTGGGAGGGCGGCCCTACTGTAAACACACTCCGGTTATATACATCTACACACACACAAACAATCCTTGTTCTAAACAAGTCTCTACTGTTTTAACACGGTCTAATAGTGTATAAATGTTTAGCATGGACACAGAGGTTCAGGATATAAATAAGAAATCTGTAAAAGATTAAAGTATTGCACTTGGTTACACGAAATTTAAGGTGCACAATTTAAGTCTTACTTTTAATGCAGTTTCAAGACACCAGAATCTAATATTTCTAGCAAAGTTGTGTCAGTTTAGCCACGCCCCTCGACAACGGAGCATTTAAAATCATCATACTGACGCACAACAAACATAGTGCAGCATCCAGAACGATAAGAACAAGACCAGCCCGATCTGAAACAAGAAAGGAGCCGATATCGGTGCTCTGACCTGTGCGTAAAGATTGTTCTTTTCTAACTGGAGCTGAAGGTTTTTGCGTTTTTCCTCCTCGAGTGTCTCCTCCCTCTGAGTCAGGAGCGTCTGTAACCTTCTCACTTCCTCCTCCAGGGTCGTGACCTCCTCAGCTTTAGTCTTTACCTCCTGAACCTGGCCTGCGAGCTGCAGACAAACAACGCACACACACACACAAGCTTCACTGATCTGCTGTTTCTGTATGACACAGACGAGCAAAAAGCAATCAAGTTAAAGCAGGACAGAGAAGATTAGAATAAAAAAAAAAGTAAATCCATATATATAAGGACAAATAAAATAAATCCTAGGTGTCAAAAAATGTCAATCATGCTCAGAATTTTGAAATGTGGTCACAGACTTGATGGTGACTTGTTTTTTTCAGATCATCGTACCTCTTCATAATGGATCATAGAATCAAAAAATATGCCGAATTTCTACAAGGAGTGGAGCGAACATAGCGCTAAAATGGATAAATACAAACCTGCACTAAACAACTAAATAAGGTGCTCTAACAGATCCTAAATCCACAGCTAAATCCCACACTAAACTACAAAATAGTACGCCCTAATAGATACTAAATCCACAGCCAAATACAACCTTGTCCACTAAACTACTAAATAGTCCGCTGTAATAGTTACAGGCAGTCCCTGACTTATGAACGAGTTTCATTCCAGGAGCACATCCGTAAGTCGGATTTGTTCTTAAGTCTGACAAAATTAGCCTCATACGACTTTTAAATGAATATATCAACACACTTGACTAAATCTCTGTCCCATTTTCTTGGACTGTGAACTCTGTTTTGTTGAGGATTTTCTGAAATTAGGATTATTCACCATCAGGACAGCTTTACAGGACAGACATTTTCTATCATTGTACTCCGTGACTGATTTATTAAAACCGGTGAGGCCGACTCATTTATCCTGCACCTCCCCCGTGGTCCGTTCATATCTGTGGAAATTCGTAACTCGAATGTTCGTAAGCCGGAGACTTACTGTACTGAATCCACACCTAAATCTGAACCTGCAATAAACTACTAAATTGTGCATTCTAATGAATATTAAATCCACCCTGTGCACTAAACTACTGAATAGTACACTCGAATAAATACTAAATCCACTGCTGAATCTTATCCTGAGCACTAAACTACTAAATAATTCGCTCTAATTTACATTCAGGCATTTGGAAGATGCCCTTATCCAGAGCGACTTCAATTTTTATTTCATTATACATCTGAGAAGTTGAGGGTTAAAGGCCTCGCTCAAGGGCCAAATAGTGGTAACTTGGTGGCCGTGGGGTTTGAACCTGGGACCTTCCGAACTGCAGTCCAATGCCTTTACCACTGAGCTACCCCTGAAAGCTAATAAATATTAAATCCACCCTGTCCACTACACTATAAAATAAATACTAAATCCAATCCGGTGCAATAAAATACTTAATAGTACGCTCCACAAGATACAGAATCCATTGCCAAATCCACCCTGTGCACTAAACTACTCAATAGATACTACACTGAAGTTTATTACACGAGGTTCATAGCTTCTGTAGTCACAGCTATCCAGGTGGCCGTTATCAGGTGAGTAATCATAGCTGGACAATTCAGACCACCTTGTGAGCTTTAGGAGGAGTTTGGCATGCTCTAGCTCTTGTTTTATGTCATGGTGCTGATTAATTCACAATTGGCTAGCATATGCCGATTAATTTTATTTACCAGTAGTTATAAACCACAGGTTTGTATTAGCATCCATGCTATCCTAAGTTACCGTTTCTATAGCAAACCCACCATGGAGGGCATTTACACTTTGCAAATGTCGAGGGTCAGCATCACAGATACCCCTCACCATAATCATGGACTATTCACCCTTCACCCATCGAGCAGGAGCTATAGGCGTCTCAGCGCCATGCAAGCGGATCGAAAAATAGCCTTTTCCCTGTACATGTTCCCTTCACTTTATATTGCACTCTACAATTCTGTACATACTGTACTACACAGACATCGATACTGTATAGACTGTATGTACTGTACCAGTCAAAAGTTTGGACACAAGTTTGTGATTTATTTTCTACACTCTAGAACAACACTGAAGATTTCAAAACAATGAAATAACACATGTGGAATAAAGTAATTAATTACACCAACAGTCAGTTGTTATTTTAAGACATGAAGGTCAGCAGTTCTGGAACAGTTCTTGCAGGAACAGTATTGTCAAGCCTCATGATGAAACTGTCTCTCATGAAGACCTTCCCAGGAAAGCGAGACCAAAACTGAGCTCTGCTGCAGAGGAGAAGTTC
>JAOVVA010000004.1:2468449-2487085 GCA_028565275.1 Leiocassis micropogon | reverse complement strand
GATTGAGATAAAAAGTTAAAATATTGGGATATTAAGTCGAAATATTGGAATAATGTCACAACAATAAGAAAAAAAAAATCCCTGAGATAATCAACTAAAATATTAATATATATTAAGTGGAAATATCGCAGTTCAAACGTTATAGTATTATTATAGTAAGTATTTAAAAGAAATACATTTTTATTTGTGGAATTTTTTTTTTATACTAAATCCGCTATAAATTTTCATTAACTGTAAAATTCAAAACAAACAAGAAAAAAAAGGTGTGATACGCTGTGAAAGTGTGATACGCTGGGCGATAACTGAAGGCGCCACCTGTCGTGGTTTTTGCAGGACTGTCACCTTTCTCATGTTCCCCAGGGCATGAGCACTGCCCTGTTTTAATATGTACCAGTTTATATAGCTTTTTTTTTATACATCTATACGGCATAACGCTCACAAAGTGTGTACCCGTCTATATAAAACACATCTTCTGCCTTCTTCGCTTTGGATGTGCAGACGGCGGCAGGTCTACATAAACTCCCAATTCTTCTCAAAAGATTCTGTCTCTAGTGGACGGCAATATCTTTACTCAATCCGTACCTCTAAAAGTTAGCACGTACCCACCGGCCCTATCCGAAGCCGGATGCTAAAAAGACCTTAAATGCACCGATCCTTCACTCATCTCCACCTGCACCTGACCTCCATCAAGCGTCGCTCTCAACACCATTAACGCCACCTCCTGTCCCGTCATGCCGCCGGAAAATAAAAAATAAAAAAAAGAAAGAAAGAAAAAGAAACAAACAGGAACAAGTTGTCAGAAAAGAAATTTCAATTCATCCAGTCCCCTTATACACGAGCGCAGGGAGCTCGGTGAAGAGCGAGCGGATGGGGATCAATAGTGTTTAGAAAGCGGAGCAGATTTTCTAAGCGCCAGATCAATAGCAAAGAGAGAGGAGAAAAATACCCCGGCTTTTCTTTGGGTGTTGTAGTAAATACGAACAAATCAGTGGCCTTAGGCTAAATGGATTGACCAGCTGTTTCCGACTCCTGCGCTGTAAATAAAGATCTATCGGGAAGCTCTGACGGAGACCCAGAGGTGTGGAGAGGGAGCGCCGCTGCGCCACAAGCGCCTCGAACACACACGCACTCGCATCGACGTGAGCGAGGAACGACGGGGTATGGAGTGGGCACAGTGTGGTGTGTGTGATGCGCAAAAATAAAAAACATATATATATATATATATATATATATAAAATCATACACCCTGCTTACTTTGCAGCATTTTATCGCAAGTACAAAAAAAGAAAAAAGAAAAAAAAAAAAAAAGATTATCGGGTGTCCTGCTGTTTTATTTTTTACTATCAAGTTCTTTTTTTGGGGGGGCCAGTATGTCCATGAAAAGAACTGAGAAATGAAAAAAGGACAAAAAAAAGCAGCTTATTTCAAATAATGAATTAATTTCATTGTTAGTTTAACAACAACGTTTAATATCAATATTTCTTCTAAGTGTGTGTGAGCTGATTTTTCGTGTCTTGTTAAAGCTCTAGACTTAAACGAGACACACTTCATGTAATATTCAGACTGTATATGTATGGAACAGGATTTCATTTCTCACACACACACACACACACACACACACACACACACACACACACACACACACATTATTATTCTTTAAAAAAAAAAAAAAACACTTTTGCGCCCGTCGTCTTACGGCTTTTGCCAGAAGTGAAGATGTGTCCTTGGGCAAACGAGAGAAACTTCACTACTTTCTGCACACCAGCGGGAACGAAAGAGCCGAACCCGATCACTTCAGCAACTTTGCTCTAATTACTGGCGGCTCTGCGAGCTCCGGGCGAGCGCGCCGGAGCTGAGCGAGCGTGATATATGGAGGCGCTCGAAGGCCGCAGCCTAAACAAAAACACCTCGGCCAGGCCAAAACAATAAAGCGCGGCGCTGACTTCGCTCCGAATGAAAACATTCATCAATATAAGGGCAGAGAAATATGGAAATAAAAGTGTGGGCTCCGTATTGGCCGCTCGGCTCGTCTCGTCTCGGCGCCGGGAGCCTGAGCCCGTGTTTGCTGAAGTGACAGGACTTGAGGAAGTGTCTAGCTCTGGCTAATATTCAGTCCATCTCAGGAGCTCATCTGTTAGAAGTCTTCACACACACACACACACACACACACACAGAAAAAGTGATTGATATTCAACCCCATTCTGCCAGTCAGAAAGGATGCCAGTGATGTGAAAAAGCCCTGCTGTGTGACTGGACTAACAGACTGTGTTTGTCTAACACTTTGAGTGCACACACATGTCCAGCTGTGCCCAAAAACACACACACACACACACACACATTAGCCTGGACTGCAGCCATCGAAACGGTCAGCCGAATGTCAATGTCCTCACCGATAAATTACCTGAAATACACCATCTTTTTCTCTCACACACACACGATTTACAAACTGCACGATGTTTTTACGATTTTTCTAAAAATGTCCCAAGAACGCTGTTTCACTCAACACGGCCTCGTCCTGACAGATTCCTGACCCTTAGCGTGACCTTTGTGGGGAAAAAATAAACTTCTTTTTTTTTTCATTAATTAAATCATACATTTTTATTATAAACATGCAAATAAATAAATAAAATAAATAAATACCTTATTCTTATTTTTCTGTCTTGGAGTTAATAAGCCTGGAAAAAAGCTAACATTCAATTCAATTCAATTTAATAAAAAAAAAAAAAAAACTTTATTTACCCCAGTGAGGCATTTCAAAGCACACAGATTAGTAAAAAAAAAAAAAATAAGAAGAAGAAGAAAAAAAAAAGGCCATTAGTGCAAATACTAAATAAAATCACACTGTTGGAATGATGATAAATGGAATTAGTCTGTTAGTGCAAAAAGCTTCAATAAACATCTGTATAAAACCTGTACAAGTGATCATCTGTATATAATATCTGTAAATAAACGTAAACTGTATAAGCTGTTAAAAGAACGGAACGAAGTAGAAGAGGTAGAAGAGAAAACCAGATTAAGGTGAGAGCTATGGAGAACCCACAGTGTCTACACTCCTCCCTCAGTCATGTTCGAGCTTCACTGGTACTGGAGACTCCTTCCACAAACCTTAAGTGTACGTTTCATTACAGTAAACTTCACCGTAATAACAGTCACTCATTTTAAGCTGCAGTTATGGAAAACTCGGTCACACCGACCGGAGAGCACCGTAAGCCGAGCTGTAAGTAAACATTATGGTCATGTGAGGAATGAGACGGAAGGACACGCACTGCTATAGGTTCCCCGCTACAATCCTTCAGCTTCCATAAACAACCTATAAACAGCAGTCCACCGGTATGCGCAAACTGACATTAAATATTTACACCACTTCCAGTTAATTCGAGCTTTTTCCCCCAAGCTCTTTCCTATTTCTTGCTCCGTAACAGGCTTGGTTTTTAAATATTAAAGCTGTTCATCTCTGCAAATGAACGCTTGGCATCCTACCCTCTCTCTCTTTCTCTCCGCCACCTTATGAGATCGCATTTCCCCAGACAGGAGAGTGAAGAGCGGCTGCCGTTATTAACCCCGTCTGGAAGGGCTTCCGGGCGTCTTCGACATCGAGGTCGGCGTTAAAGTTTTCCCCTCTTCTGACATGTCAAAGCACAACTGAGGTGGACCGATGATGGCCATGACTCCCCGCCCCACACCTTTTTTTTTTTCTTCCTGTCCGCTCCTGGGCTGTGTTTGATGCCAGGTGTCAAAAAGCGCTCATCTCACTGCCTATCCTCAAAAAGAAAAAGAACTAAACAAAAAAAAAAAAAAAACCTGCGACCTGTCTTTAGTGAAACCCATCCCATGTTTTATGCATGAAGGGGAATTTTTGGCTTCGGAGAAACTCCCAGAGCACAACTACTACTCGTTACTCTGTAAGGTTTAATTCCAGGGATGGAGGTTAATTAATTCCCCGTGATTAAAAACCTAGAAAGAGAGTGAGACTTCCTGAGACTTCGCCCGACAGGTGAGACAAAACATGTACGTCATTGGAAAGACTGTTGACAGTTTGGTGGACAGGTCCGTCACCGACTTCATCGTGTGTGTGTGTGTGTGTGTTTCCAGACCTGGCCTCCATGCTCTAATGGGTAACTCTGGGCACTTGAGCAGGCTCCAGCCCCGGGCTATTCTATAAGTGGTCTTTACTTTTACTGGGAGAGCTCAGGTGGCCTCTGGGGGGGGGGGGGGGATGAGTGGTGGATGGAGGGAGTAGAGGGAGAAGAGGGAGGAGGAGGAGGAGCCCTGCACTCTCTTTTTCTACGCAACCCTCTGAATAATATATCCATACATCATCAAGGCCGTGTCAGGGGGTGATTCACGGCGCAGGACTTGCCCAAACCACCGCGGTATTAGCTTTAATAATGCAGGCCCGGGTTAGGCGCTTACTCTTTCCTGACAAATATGGGCAAATCAATTAATTCCCACTGACATTCTCCCCCAAAGCATGTAATATAAATTCCATGTGGCTCTGGCTTTTGTGCATTTTTTCCCCCTTTCTTTCTCTCCAAAACAGAGGGCAAATATCAGAGTCAAATCCTCAGGTTTCAGCCTCTAATTTCTGAAACCCTCGACGAGGAGAGGGTGTTTGCTCACTGAGAAATGAAGATGGAGAAATAAGTGTCACTAAGATGATCTCAGTCTTATGACTAACAGTGTCTTAATGTTCAAATTCTTATAAATATCGTTGCTCGAACCCTTCCTTTTGCATACAGTATGTCTCCTGTTACAAGAACGTCTTCTGGATCATGGTGAGATCATCCTGAGACCTACAAGGTTCTGTTTCTTTCTTTTTTTTTGTCCAGTCAACACTTGTTTGTGCACCCAAACATCTTGATGTCTTCCACCTTCTGCTCCCACAACGCCTTCTGAGACCTGGACCCTTAAGGTTTCAAAAATTCCTCCAGTGGGGTTAAAACAGAGGCCATACACGTTTCACCTTCTTCCCTCGTCTTCCTTTTGAAATCCACTGGAGTCCATCCTGAGGCCTACAAGGATTTGTTTAACTTTAAAAATCTACCATGGCATCCAGAGGACCCCACAAGGTTCTGCTTCCATTTGGATCCTACTTTCGTCCTCCTAAGGTCTACACCTTCTACACATTTCTGCTTCTTAGAAAAACATCTGCCATCTTCCTGAAGCCTGTTCGTGAAGTTCTGCTCTCATTCTAATCTAATTCTCTGGATTGGACTGAATTCAGTGTACAAGCTACGTTCTCTTCACCCTGAGTTCTACAGGTTTCTCATCCATTTGCATCCTTCTAGTGACATCCTGATGGCTCCACTGTGAACGCTATTCCCTTCATTCAGTTTCCGAGAGTCCAATTTGTTCGTAAGTCCAACCAACATTGTCAAGGTACTAGGACACATTACATTATATTGACTTTACACAGTATAAAACTTATATGTTCCATGATCTCGTCCTCGTTCTTCAGAATCGTGCCGATGGTTGAACGATTCATATCAAAAGAACAAGCGATGTCGGGCCACCTTTTCGCCTCGCTCCATTCTCTCAATTATTTTCACTTTTGTCTCCATCGTTATTGCTTGACGCTTCTTTCACGCTTGCTCCCGGACATCCTGGGATGTACACCGGACATGAGATCCAACTTACATTTACGCATTTGGCAGACGCTCTTATCCAGAGCGACTTACATTTTTTTTTATCTCATTATACATCTGAGCAGTTGAGGGTTAAGGGCCTTGCTCAAGGGCCCAACAGTGGCAACTTGGTTGTTGTGGGGTTTGAACCTGGGATCTTCCGAACCGTAGTCCAATGCCTTAACCACTGAGCTACCCCTGGCCCTACCCTACAACTTCCTCAACTGAACATGCGCAAACCCATGTTAGTATTTTCGAAAGTTTGTAACTCGAAAGTTCGGATGTAGGGGACCTACTGTACTACGTTCCTGTATCCTAAAGCTCCGTTCATTTGTCGTGTCTAAAAACGTACGGAAAACAAAATGCAAGCCACACTGCTTTCTTTTTATCCTTCTAAAGTACTCGGAAGCTGAGCTGCACGATGTTCCAGCACTGACAATCTCTAGCAGTAGCTCTGCTACAACATTTATTTTAGGACAGGAGGGCGGGAAGAAAAAAATACTGAAAATACTGAAAATTTCACAGATTGATCCAGGAGGACAGAAAGGGTGAAGCTGGTTGGTTGGTTCTTGTCACATGACCTGCATGTCACGTGTCTTGCAGTATGCTGACATGCACGGAAAAACAGTCTGTGAAAAAACAGTGAGTATGTACGGACATGAACGGCTCCTTACAGATAGATATATAGATAGAGTACTTTATTAATGCAAAGGGGACATTTCATATTACTTTAATATAAACTTTATTTATACTAGAGTCTGGACAGAGAAGTCTGGACATAGGAGTATGGCCCTCTTCTGCCTCCACTATTCAACACTAAAGTTGCAGCAACAATAATTTCTAATATAGTTATACAATACACTACTTAACTTGATTTATGTAATTATTAAAATCCACATAATTTCGGAGCTCCCCGAAGCCCATTTACACCAGTGATGCTGCAGACAACAAGCTTGTACACAGGCATATTTATAGTTTGCACACACTAGCTAGAAACAATATAAATGATAATATCTCAGCTATATTCCAATAGGGTCTGTAGTATTGGAACATCTACTGCAGGAGCACGCGCACACACACGCACACAGAGTGTGGAAAATATGAGAGGTGTTCGAGTCAAACCGGGACTTGTGATGAAATTTCTGGTGAATAAGGTATAAAACAGTTCGACGTTTGCAGAAGACTTCAAGCAGGGAAGCACGATGATGAGAAGCTCTGAGCTGCGGTAAAACATCTGAACACTGCAAAGGTTTTTAAAAGGAGTACGTCCACGTACGTCCGTGAAAATCCCACTGCAGTCGTTCCAGTGAACATTCAGGCGAGTGGAACGCCTGATCCTTGAAAATCGGCGGATAACTTGTCGAAAACTTGTGGAAGAGGCGCATCTGTCTGTGTGAACTGTACACACAATCATTCACCAACACCACTTGCACATTACAGGAACTCGACTGGGAGTTATTGCTACATCCCCAGTATGGTCCTGACCTCGCTCCAAGACATTTCCACATGTTTGGGCAAGCACTGAAGGAGTTCCTGGGAGACCGGCGTTTCAGACATGAAGCAGGGAGTACTGAGAACAGCATTAATTAAAACGCTGGGATAAATTCATTATTCTGCGCAATGAAAAGTCCTGGTTTGACTTGAACAAACCAGGACTGTGTGTTTACAGTGTGTACTGAATCCTGGTTTCTCAGAAATGTTTCTCCAGCATTGGGATTTGCTTTTTTGAGCAGTTCCTTTTATTGTGTGTGCTTTGAGTTGCTCTCGTGTCTGAAGATTCTTCACAGCTATCTGCAAAAGGAATTTTACACACGTCCTCGTTTCTCTGTGTGTTCTGTACATTGTGAATCTATAGTCGAAGCAATCAACCCCCTGAAGCGCAGCACCAAGGACCAAAGGATGCTTAAGATTCAGAGAAGCAATTCTGTCCTACTCTTAAACAGACTGCGAGAGAGACTGTCTTGGAGAGAGAGAGAGAGAGAGAAAGTGACCTAATTAAAACAATGTGGAGCGGTTTGTGTTGTGAAGGCGGCGGTAGCGGCGCTAATGACGGGACTGCAGAAACTCCGGAACGTTCCCTAACGGGCTCCTCTCGCACCGTTCCTCTCTAATGAAACGCGTCCCTCCGTCGCCATCGCCCGAGCCCCGACCTGTCTTTTGTGTGTCGATGTGTGGTTCATAAATATTGTCTTATCATTATCGTCATCATTTTTTCCCCTAATATGGCAGGAAAAAAGAAAGAAAAAAAACCTGAGGCAATTACCAAAGTGACAGGTGAAACGAGAGCGCCGTGCGGCGTGAAATGAACGGTTGCCAAGGAAACCAGGGGCGAGAAACAGCTTGCCGTGTTGGTCATGAGACACCGACGCCCCCCGAGCACACAAATCGCCTGCGCATACACACAAAGCAGGACTTGAAGAGACTTGAGTGTATAGACATGGTTAAGTGCACTGGCTATTTGTGTCCAAAGGTCAACTGGCTGTATGTGTTTGTGTGGATGTGTGTATGTGTGTGTTTTGAGTGAGAGTGTGAGAGAGAGAGAGAGAGAGAGAGAGAGGAGATATATTCCACCACCAAGTAAGATTTATAGCCTACAGGAATAATCTGAATCTTAAACACCTGCAGCCATTAATCCAGGACGAACGCTGTAAATCTGCAGTGGAATTGAGAGATGCACGCACACACACTCTCTACATGCATGCACAACCACATTCATACACTTTGCATCCAACATCCCACAAGAGCTGCAGTTTTGGAGTTGTTCTGACCCAGTCGCTTAGACATCCAAATCTGGCCCTTTTTACACTTGCTACACTTAGAATATCTCATTACAATGGCACCTGAAAGTGGGTGGGATATATTAGGCAGCAAGTGAACAAGTGTCCCTGAAGTTGACGTGTTGTAAACAGGAAAAAAATGGCCAGGCGCAAGTATGTGTGTGGCTAAATTGTGACTAGTCTAGATTACTGGGTTGGGGTAACTCCAAAACTGCAGCTCTTGAGGTATGTTCCTGGTCTGCAGTGGTCAGGACCAACCAAAAGTGCTCCAAGGAAGGAAATCCGCTGAACCGGTGACAGGGTCCTAGACAGCCAAGGCTCACTGGTTCACATAGGTGGCTAAGGTTGGCCCATGTACTCTGATCCAATAGAAGTGTCAGTGGAGCTTGAATTGCTATGAAACTCCCACAGAAAGGTGTTAGAACATGCAGTCCATTGCTGTTTCAGTGGCGAAAGGGAGGCCGACTCAATATTAGGCAGGTTGTCATAATGTTATAGCTGATTGGGGTAGGTACACAAATGCCTTTTGTAGAACACAATGTCTGTTCCACCAGGAGCTTAAACGGCTTGAGTAAGGTCATGCTTGGTGAACAGGTCTAAAAGTTGGGGGTCTGCGACTTTAAATTCCAGTGAATGGTAAAGAATGTGTTCCCTTTGCCTGACACCCATGCCGGTGTGTGGCATCAAGCAAGAGTGGTGACTGCACTAACTGGTAACGTGGTTGACCAAAAAGGAGACGTGTAGCTATGTGTAGGGCTCACAATGTGCATGGTGGTGGCAGTGGAGGTGGGTTAGGTGACGATCCCAGTCTGGTTGCAAGTACTGTATATGACAGGAAACTTATACCTGCCTAAAAGTTTGTGGATAGATAATAATGCAATTGTTGGACAATTCTCGCCAAAGTTTGTCCCCTCTATATATTATGTAGAAACCTTGGATGGGTCTCAGGATAATCGCGTTATGGGAGCAGGAGGTGGAAGACAAAACAAGGAGCAGGGGTAGCTCGGAGGTTAAGGTACTGAGTTACTGATTGGAAAGTCGACAATTCGAACACCAGCTCTACCAGGTTGCCATTGTTGGACACTTGAGGAAGGCCTTAAACCCTATCTTCTCCAGGGATGCTGTATCATGGCTGACCCTGCGCTTTGACCCTAGTTACGCTGGTATATGCGAAGAATGAATTTGACTGTGCAGTGATGTATTTGTGACAAATAAAGGCTTGGCTTAGATAACTTAGCTTGGGTGCCAATAGTAGACTTGCAGGCCTCAGAAGACGTTGCTGTAATAGGAGCTATATGCAAAGGGCATGTTTGTTATGATGTACTTCACTCTTCTGAGAAGACTTTCCAATAGATTTTGGAGCATGGCTGTGAGGATTTCTGTTTATTTAGCTACAAGAGCATTAGTGAGGTCAGGCGCTGGATTTGTGATGTCAAGAAGGCTCCAGTTCCCAGTTCTGGTTCATCCCACAGCTGTTCAGTCAGGGCTCTCTGTTCAGCCAAGACAAGTTCTCCAACGTTCTTCCGACCTTAACGCATCATATCATCATGGAGCTGGCTGTGTGTGAACAGGTTTGGTCCTCTTAGTTCCAGAGGAGGAGAACTATTAATAAAGCTTCAGCAAGTCTGTGGCAACAGTTCAAAGAAGGAACGCATATGATTATCAAGCTCAGGCATCTGCATACTTTTGGCAACACTGATGCACAATGTCGGGTTCGTACTGTTTATAATTTGAAGCTAGAGCAATTTTTTTCTGCTGCTAATTAGCATCATTATTCCGTTCAACATCCAACATTAGTCTAACATAAAGAACGGTGCCTACACCCTTACTTTAATCTCCTTTACGCCGTACACAGAAAAGAAGTTCGCTCCTTTCATTTTAACAGACGCCGAGATGGAAAGCTCATTGACGGTCGAACAAAACAACAGTTAAAGGTGAGAGCAAAGACGTCAGGGTCTCAAGGACGAGCTTTTCTCCTCTGCTCTGGCAATTATTGCTGATTAGCAACGAGTTAAAAAACAAACCCACGCCGCCACGTAAATCAAACGTGCTCTCCGACACGGATGACGAGGTTTAAAACACTTCTATAAATACATAAGCGAATTCGAAATTGAATGTGCCAGAGCGGGCAGGATGAGGGAGGGCGGGTTTGTATGGTGGTGGTGGTGAGGGAGGAAGACGCAATTACGGATCTAATCAGAGCTTTGTGCGTGAAGGTGCGCCTCTTTCCTATCTCGTTCCCATTTGCATCATAACGCGGCGTGCAATATTAATTTCCGAGTTTACTGCTTATTGGAAGCGCAAAGTAGGAAAAGCCATTAAGGCTGCAAATAGGAAAGCTATTTGCTGTCACACGGATTCGGCTCTATTAAAGCGAAAGAAAAAAAAAATCTTGTTAACCGTTTGGAATTAGAGTCATTTTTGGAGAGAGGCACTCTGTGGCAGGCCTGCAGAAATAAGTAATCATGGCCGGTTTCTCTCTCTCTCTGTCAGTCTCTCTCTCTCTCTATTTCGTTTTCTTTTCATCGTTTGTGGAGGACAGCAGGGATGAGGCTGGAGGGCGTCAGGGGTGAGGAAGTGCATGTACAGGCAATTAAAGTTGCTATCTGTTTGGCTAATGCACACACGGACGGACGGACGCGCTCTTCCACACGGCCCGAGGCTCAGGAAGGGAGAAGGAGAACATACGCCGGCTGGTCAGCTGATCTCTTCACCCAGACCCATCTCGGTTATTAATCCAATCTTACTGACTGCAGTCAAATCTCGACTCGGGCTGGCGCGCGCGCGCGTCCGAAATGAACGTTACCACTGCAGAGACGTTGCATTTATTCATTTGGGAGGGGGAGCGAAGACACGCTTTTGTCCTAAGTGATGTGACTGAATACAATCCAAGCATGTAGATTAACAGAAGGGGTTGAGGGTTAAGGATGTTGATCAAGGGCCCGAAAAGTGGCTCTTTGGAAGGTGGTGAGGGTGAATCGCACCACTGCCAGTCGCTGCAAGCAAAGACAAGATGGGATGAGATAATGGGTTCGGAGGGATTTTCTTCTCACTCAGCAGCTCAGGGATGAAGTTTCCTTATCTAGCAAGGCTTTTCCCTAATGCCATGCAATTAATCTGAAATCACGCTCGACAAACCAATCTCCATAATTCGATCTCGAGCTCTGCATTATCGTTCAGACTTCCGACTCATTTCTGTGTATCGTATAGAAAAAAAAAATAATAAAAATGCTGGTAGACAAACTGGCTACAATAAATTCCCGCTATAAATAGATAGATAGATATGTAGGTAGACACACAGACAGACAAATAGATAGATATGTAAGTAGATAGACAGACAGATAGATAGATAGATAGATAGACAGATAAGGTGGTAGACACGCAGATAGATAGATAGATAGATAGATAGATAGATAGATAGAGTTATGTAGGGAGATAGACAAACAGACACATAGACAGATAGACAGACAGATATGTAGGTAGACAGATAGATAAATAGTTAATTATGTAGACAGACAGACAGACAGATATGTAGGTAGACAGATAGATAAATAGTTAATTATGTAGACAGACAGACAGACATATGTAGATAGATTGTCTTTTTATTACTTACTCACTCACTCCTTCTCTACACTGTTTATCCTGTTCAGGGGCGTGGGAGGCGAAGTGACAAGCTCACACACTCACACATACACTCATTCACACACTACAGGCATTTTGGGAACGCCAATAACCCTAATCTGCATATCTGTGGGAGGAAACAGGAGCACCTGGAAGAAACTCACGAAGCACATGCAGACTCCATGTGCACAGACCCCGAGGGCGGGAATCGAACCCTTGACCCTGGAGGTGTGGGGCCACGGCGCTAACAACTTAGCTACCGTGCTGCTTACTTTTTTTATTAAAGTTATATGCTGTATACAGTATATAATGTATTTTAATTTTTTTTTTACCAAAGTAGATTCAAAAGATCTGGACATTTGTATCTGTTTAACTATTTCTAAGGATTTCCAAAAGACAGACATCATAAGTGAAACAATCCTGAATCCAAACGGGATTAAAGAACAGAAAAACAGATGAGGCAGCGTCACAGTGCTTTTTCTCATTTTTTTAAAAATATTAAACCAAGCCCTTTAAATGTCTCATTGTTTCTAATCTCAGGGAACACCAAGCACCAAAAATTAAAGCAATATGAACTCATCTCAATCTCTGTACATCACATCCCAGCTCTAGCACAAACCCAGTGTGAGATATAGATATATATATATATATATATATATATATATAGAGAGAGAGAGAGAGAGAGAGAGCGTGGCGATTTATGGATGCTCCATCTCTAAGGTCCATGGAGGTGTTTTATGGTGGGACCTGCAGGGCCCATTAAGGCGGCGTGTGGTGCTCCGAGCCGACCGCGGCTATCGATCGGCCGGCACTGGGGCCCGGCCCGGGCCTGCCTAGTTAAAAACTGCTGCGTATGTGTGTAGGGAAATGAAAACGGAGGCCTTGGTGTGCAATGATCTGTGTGTGAAGAAGAAAAAAAATGAGTGGGCTGGAGGAGGAGACGAAGAAAAAAAAAAAAAAAGATTTAAAATCTTCCTCCGGCTGTTTGCGTGAAGTCGGCTGTGCTCGGGTACTGAAAGTCGGCTCTGTTTTCTTAAAGAGGAAAATGAAAGCACAGCGAGAAAAAAACAACAACAAAAAACTGGATAGTCGTTGAATTGGTGGAGAACTGCAGATTATAGACTCACACACACACACACACACACACAGTATGACCCAGAAGAAGAAGCACAGTAAGGCTTAGAAAGTAGGGAACGCACCAGTGTTAAGTAGAAATAGATGAAAGCGGAGCTAGAAAACCCCGAAATAAGACACAGAGCGTTGGGAGAAAGAAACTCTCGGTGAGGAACTGACAGAGCGATTAACTTAACACCGCAAGAACACGTGTTGCATTAAGATATCGCGCTTGTGTGTGTGTGTGTGTTAAACGCATATCCTTCTTGCAGCCCTTGAGCAGACAGAAGGAGGTATAAATATAAACATTTCTTGAATTTACTTTCATTTCTTAAGATATAATACAGTAGGTAAGGAACACACACTTCAGGACGGGCCCTTACAGAAAAATCATCAACAACACGGTGGCGTCTTGAACCCGAGTTTCTGATTACAAGGTTGTTGATTATTGTTCTGTAACCGCATGCTGTGAAGCTGCTTTTTTCAATTCGTTTTTCTTCACATCTGACTAACAGCTTTAAGTAAATTGGAACTGGAGACTCCTTCCAAAAAAGTTCTCTTAACAGTGAATCACAAAAATCATTGAAAATGGTGTTTTTTTTTCTTTGTTTAATTGGACGTACTGTATATGTTTGCATTGGGTTACTATAGAAAGCACGAGTGTATTAAAACAATCTGCTATTAGGGAAAATGAATTACTCGCCGAATTACTCAGTGAAGACGTTCGTTACTCCTGCCTCTGAGGTTAAGCCTAAATGATAAAGTACAAAGAACTTCTAATGAATCATGAATTAAACGACTAATTTGATTTGTCTTTGTCTGCATGAGAAATAACACACACGCGGTCATTATCTGTTCGGAGCACGTGCAAGAATCTTTCACATTTACAGTACGTCATTTCTTTATTCCTCTCATTCTATACACGCTCCGAGAGTCTCAGTGCTGAGTTTATCTCAGAGTTCAGTCTCGACCCCTGCCAAAAAAAAAAAATTAAAAAATCCCCCGAAGTTCTCTGTACACTTCACTTCTTTAAGAAAGTTTGGGGTTCCTTCGCGCTCTGGGTGTAAAGAGCACGAGTCGTGCCGCTCCCGCACCTCTCTGCCACCATTAAGACGTTTCCATCAGAATTAATTGAAAGACAGATTAAAAATAAATTAAGAAAAATGCGGCGGGAGAGCTGCCAGCGCGCGCTTCATAAATCACGCCGGCCGAAGGCGGGAGCCGGCTCGCCGTAATTAAGCGCGCGCTATTTATTTTCTCCTGACGGTATGAATTAGAATTCAGACGCTGTGATTACATTAGGAGAGCGTCTGTCATGTGGAACTGCTGCAGGATGTGCGGAATAAGGGTACAAACGAGAACGGAGGAGAGACGGAGAGCTGAGAGGAAAGGAGGTTAGCGCGGGGGAAAGGGGGGGGGGACAAAAACATAAATATAATATAATAAAAAATAAATAAATAGTAAACCAACAGCACGAGAGAGAGAGAGAGAGAGAGAGAGAGAGAGAGAGAGAGAGAGAGAGAGAGAGGGAGATTCCATCATTTCTACACATGAACACTGATACAGGATGTGTTTCATTGAACAAGAGTTGCTGACTGCAGCGTGTGCCAACGTTGTGGCCCAGTGTGGGCACCGTATCCTGGTTAGCTCTGGTCCATACTCTGGTCAATCCCACATACGCGCGCACACACACACACACACACACACACACACACGATACAACCTACATCTGTCTAACATACTGCAGCAAGTGCCAAATCACATCAGTAGGGTTAAAGGTAAAAGTCTGCACATCTAACGCTGTGGCTTCCTCTGTTTTTGGTTTCAACAGAGGAACTGTAGAGGAACCCTGTAGAGGACCCGTAGAGGAACTGTAAAGGAACCCTGTAGAGGACCCGTAGAGGAACTGTAAAGGAACCCTGTAGAGGAACCGTAGAGGACCGATAGAGGAACCCTGTAGAGGAACCGTAGAGGAACCGTAGAGGACCCATAGAGGAACCCTGTAGATGACCCATAGAGAAACTGTAAAGGAACCCTGTAGAGGACCGATAGAGGAACCCTGTAGAGAAACCTTGTAGAGGACCCGTAAATGAACTGTAGAGGACCCATAGAGGAACCCTGTAGATGACCCATAGAGAAACTGTAAAGGAACCCTGTAGAGGACCGATAGAGGAACCCTGTAGAGAAACCTTGTAGAGGACCCGTAAATGAACTGTAGAGGACCCATAGAGGAACCCTGTAGAGGACCCATAGAGAAACTGTAAAGGAACCCTGTAGAGGACCCGTAGAGGACCGATAGAGGAACCCTGTAGAGGAACCCTGTAGAGGACCCGTAGAGGAACCGTAGAGGAACCGTAGAGAAACCGTAGAGGACCCATAGAGGAACCCTGTAGATGACCGATAGAGAAACTGTAAAGGAACCCTGTAGAGGACCAATAGAGGAACTCTGTAGAAGACCCGTAGAGGAACCGTAGAGGACCCGGAGAGAACCCATAGAGAACCCAAAGAGGACCCAAAGAGGACCCATAGAGGAACCCTCTAGACTACCCATAGAGGAACTGTAGAGGAACCCTGTAGAGCAGGGGTCTCCAAATCCAGTCCTGGAGGGCCAGTGTCCAATACAGTTTGGTGATTCTTCTTCTCAAACACAGCTGATTTAACTAATCTGTTAATTACTAGGATCAGTGGGTGTGTTTAGGTATTGGTGAATTACAAACTGTGCTGGTCACTGGCCCTGCAGAACTGGATTTGAAGACCCCTGGTCTAAGGTAAAATGAAATCTGTTTGTGTAAATGTTCTTAAGGCAGAAAAATGAATAAACACAATACTTCAAAACATGGATTATTACATGCGATTTTACTAACATGAGACATTTGTCTTATTGAACAGACTGTTAATGTAAAAATAAATTAATAAATGAAGAATCACCTGTTACTATGCAGCGAATAAGTCCCATCAGCACTAAAAGTAGGGGGAAAAATAGAAGTAATGAGAGAAAAAGTTAACAATACAATAAAGTTTACGGAGTAAATAACAATGTGGTGCAATATGGCCGGAAGTGCAGTGATTTATTGTGACCATGTGAAAGTTGATTATTTTCCAATAACTGCATATAAAGTGTTTAATTTCTTTTATATCAAAATATGATACCAGTAATTCAAAATACGAAACACAATTTTACCACTGTTTACCACTTTTACCACTTTTAGGATGACCTCACAAAATGGCTGATTATGCGATGATGTAAAAAAAATTTACAGCCCTTTTAAAACCGCAGGTTTCAATTAATCAAACAAACATATAAGCAAACAAACAAAACCACTTAAGGCTTATCACGCACCTGTCATTAATTAAGTGATCCTGATTAACCCCAATAAAGACCATCTGATTTTTTGTTCTCTTTTTTTATGTCCTTGGTTTCATATAATAGCTGAATGCATGATCCAAAAAGAGCGTACTAAATCTGCACCAAAATAAGAAGTCCAAGCCTACCTAAATCACTCCAAACTACAGGGAAAATTTTGTATTGATCTAATATGAAAGACAAAGGTAGACATTTTTGGGCTAAATCTCAAATACATGTTTAGTAACATGTCAACATATCACCTGAAGAATCCCCGCTTGTACCCATATGTTTATTAAGGATGATGACTTACATTTTTACCACTTATAGTCATGCTCAATTTGTGTGACAACCACATGGCACAAACTACAATTTAGTTGTCATAAACATTAAAGAAAGAAAAAGCAAACATAACCCTTCAGCAGCATCTTTTTTTCACACTAAGTTACATAAAATGTTGTTGCTTAGAACCTGCAAATGTCACTCTGTCTTAATTTACATTCCTTTCTAAGTCTAATGAGATAAAGGCTTTACCATAAAAAAATATTAATAACCAATACAAACTACTGACTTCATAAAAAATGTTTTAAAGACTCTTTAAATTATCAATTACAGAAAACATCAACACATTAGTCATTATGTAATTATCTGTTAAATATCATGGTTTTGTCTGCTCAATCACTTTATGGAGATATGATAATGTGTAGCAACATTAATATAGTCCTGTGCTTTTTCCTTATACAAGTTATATAAACAACAATTTCTAACCAATCAGAAAGAAGAATTCAAGAGCATGGTAGTATAATATGCAATAATTAGTTGTTATTGCAGTCTACATGCAATATAAAATGTCAAATAAATCTTTAGGTAACTAGTGCTTATATTTATTAATATATTGCAATATATGATGAACCATGTATGTACAGTACTCACAATAAGTTAGGGATATTGTTATTTGTTATTTGAGTGCTTTTCCTATTTGCTCTAAATTTGAATGAAATAAGTAAAAGTTCCCTTTGATATTACTAATAATGTATGAGAAGAAACACCATTTTCAGTAGTTTAATATTTATTACCCCAAAAATTTAGACAATAACAGGGATACCCCCAAATAACAAAAATTGACAATGTCAGACAAAAATGTTTCCACCATTTGCCGCAATGACAGCTTGACAATGACGTCTCATGCTCCTCACTAGCCTCATGATGTTGTTCTGAGGCAATGCAGTCCACTCTTCCACAAGTGCTACACACAGTTCTGCCAGGTCACGTAGGGGTGGGGTACGATCATCCAGTCTCTGCTTCAACTGGTCCCAGACATGCTCTATGGGGTTCAGGTCAGGGAACATTGATGGCCATATCATATGAGCTGACTTCCTGAAGTCGAGCTGTGACAATTCTGCCATGATGTGGTGGAGCATGATCATCCATGAGCATAAAGTTCGGGGTGTGATGATGGGTTCTATGATGTCTCTGAGGTAAGTACTGTACGTACAGTGACTGAGCCATGTACAATAACCAAATCTGTTTTGCGCTTACTGGTGATGCCTGCCCAGACTGTTGCACCTCCTTCACCAAAGCAAACCCTGGGGACTATGTTGACCTCAGCGTATCGCTCACCTCGCCTTCTCCAGCAACACTGACCCAACACTCATCAGTGAACAGAACAGTAGACCACTGCTGCATTGTCCAGGTCGCATGGTCTTGTGCCCCCTGCAACTGTTCACGGCGGTGTCTTGGTGTCAGTGGAGTCACCTGCAATGGTCATCTGGCATTCAAGCCAAAGTCAGAGTCAGTTGCGAATGGTTTGTCTGGAAACCCTAGTACCCCTCGCATGTCATAAATGGGCCTGCAGCTGTGTGGCAGTTGCATAACGATGTCTAAATGCATTGGTCCACTGGTCATCGTTGCGGTCTGTCACTCGTGGGGCTCCACTGCTGGGTCTGTCATGAACTCTGCCAGTAGTTCTGTGTCTTGATGTAAGTCTGCTGATGACACTTTGAGACACACCAAGTTCACGAGCAACATCTGACTGCCTACCACCGACCCGAAGGCGTGCCATGGCCAGGTGGCGCTGCTCATCTGTTAAGTGACGTTGTGTGTTCATGGCTGTTTGAATGATGAACTTGGAATGACTTACTGACAATACCAGCTTTTT
>JAOVVA010000004.1:2443563-2457697 GCA_028565275.1 Leiocassis micropogon | reverse complement strand
CCCTAGTGACGGGGAGGAATTGGCTACGACTAATATTGGGGAGAAAATCGGGGAAAAAGAATTGGACAGGACTAAATAAAAAAAAAAAACATACCATGCTGGCAGTTTGTGAACACTCTGCCAACAAATCTACATCTGTAAGACTGATTTGTGACGAGGCCTACTGACAAAAGAGCTTCAAAAATAAAATTTGGATGCAAGCGTGGAATCTGTTTTCCGGACTGGGTGGAGTCAAGAATCTAAATTAACTAAAATATCTGTAGTACCTGATGATTTTTTTCGTTTCAAAATAACAAACTCAATTAGGAGTACAGAAAAAAAGAGAACGCTTTCTTGAAATAGATATATGACGCTCATTAAAAAAAAGTCTGTGTGTATGAATATATCTGTTAACCGTAGATTCCGACCTCCTCCCTATCTGGGACGGAGCGAGTGTTACCTCGGATGAACGCAGACGTTTGTATTCCAGCAGCGCTTCATTCTCAGCCTCCACCTGGACCAGACGCGTTCTCGCCTCACGTAGCTACGAGACAGACAAAACATCAAATAAAACACTTCACTCGGCTAAGAAATAAAGCCATAAATCACCCTGTACAATCCCCTATCTGTCGAGGATCTGCTGTGTAAAAGTTTTATTTAATAGCTTTAACAGACAAGGTAAGAAGCGACTGTAGCTCACACTAATTCGCGTGCGACACGAGAACGTCATACTGTTCTTTTTATGTAATTAGATTGAAGATTAAATGGAGGTTACAGTACATTCAAAAAGACCTTGAAAAAAAACATAGCGCTGTAATTATCAAATGGTGTACTTGTACGCGCGTCTCTAATATCCGATCCAATCAACCGCGCGAGTTCTACCGTGTAACATGCGGTATTTCAATGTCAACAGCGTTTTAAATGAGATTATAGCAGCACTGAGTGTCGCTCACTCATCGTAGTGGGTTAAAATGATAACATGATAAGATTTTGCTATTTTGGAAAGGTAAATATATCAGGAATGTTAAAGTGAAAACTCTAAGTGCTGGGGATCTCGAGCTTTTGGTGCTTGGATGCATAACGTCCCTTTTCTAAGCTTACATTAAAAAAAAACACACTCATTGATTAATTCATATTCACTTATTCCAAGAAACTCTATTAAACAATTTAGATAGATAGATAGATAGATAGACAGACAGGCAGGCAGACACATGACTATCCTAAACATTGCCTTTACTAATGGACAGTTCCCAACTGTCCTCATCTGTCTTAGGGCTCACCCCCTATTACATGTCTTAGCTACTAACCAGACTATGACATGCTTCCTCCAAGACACATCTCTTCGAACTGCTAAAGACATTATTGTTCGGTCTAAGGCACACGGAGGGAAGAGCTATCCACCCTCTTCCACCTGCCTGGGCCCCAAGATGTCCATGATGTCTAGTGTTGCTGTAATAAGTCCCTTCTTCCCATAAAAGCAGGGCCAATTTTGCTGCCTAGGACTTTAAACCATGCATGCCTATCACATCTATATGGTACGTCTCCAAACTGTCACACAGAACCTCTTAGTATGCTGTAGCATTGGAACTAGGAGGCCCAAACTTCTTAATAAAAGTTGTCCTGTACAGAGCCCTACCCAAGCTCAACCTCACTGACCATTTGGATTTGGATCTGGAGATTCCCGACATCACTGCCTGACAGGGCTCACTAATGTCCTTTAGCTGAATGAACATAAGAAGAGTGGAGGTTATTATAACAGAAAAGATCGAATAAATATGGACTGGGATGGTCAGGTGTCCTCAAACTTTTGGTTGTACCGTGTATACTAACAAGGGAGAAAAAAAATGGATTCAGATTATTTCGTGTGCTGATTGACGTATCGACACATTGACTCCAAAACCGATTTTTAAATTATTTATCTCACTCGTAATAGAGACGCACCGGTCGATCAGACTGAGACCGGGATTGTTGCAGTGTGATCAGACTGACCGATCACGTTGGTCTTAACCGATGCTGTGCGAATGCACAAGCTTCTGATTGGTGAAAATAAGTCTCGAAAGACAATCATTACACATGTTTACATCAATCTCAAATCATTGTTGGCGTTAATTAGTCCCAAAACGCTGCACGCTCAAGACTTTTGGTGTTCGAGGAGGTAAAAACGTCGCCGTTTCTTTATAATCCTACAGGTGGTGCACTCTGAACTAGTCCCACGCTGGCGTCCCGGGTGGTACGAGTGATGTATTTGCTGAGTTTGTTTAGAAATAATAATCATTGCGGGGGACAGTAACAATCTAGCTTTTTGTTTAATTTTAAGTTAAATGTTAAACTCTTGTATTTGAAGTTATTTTTGTATTGTTTAAATGCTGCGCTGGGTTTTTCGGTGAGAAAACAGCTGCTATAAGTGATGATTAATTACTCATGTTCAGCTCAGGTGTAAAGCTGTTGAATGAAGCTAAGGTATAAAACTGTTAAGTTATGCCAATTTTCAAAGGTTTAAGGTCTTAAAATTGTAACAAAATCAAAAACAAAAAAATGATGTAACGCTGAATAGTAATATTTATACAGTGGTAATATTTATATCATATAAATATTGCATCGTGTGGTGCCTGGTGAATCTCGCCCCTAGAGCATACAGTTTTGTTTTTCAAGAGACTGTTCATGTTTACCTCTCAGGACGGACAAAGTAAACAGTATTATGCTTATGCTTCTTTCTATCTGGTTATTTATATGCATCATGTGAACAGAATGGAGGAGAGCGAGTGAGCGAGCGCAGCAATCTGCTCACTGCTCACAGCCGTAATGAGATTCAGACAGGTCATGCCTGTGCTGAATTACTTTCAGGCTCCTTCGGTAAGGCTCTCTTTCTTTCTTCTCGCTCGAGTCTGCCGTGACGCCTAGCGACAGGTGACACGGCTGTTTCCTGATGGACGCCGCCGAGCCGGCCTCTGATTGGTCAGCAGTTTTTTTTTGTTGTTGTTTGTTTGTTTTTTTCCCCAGAAAGGGAGTGTTTTTATTATTTGAGCTGCGGTGAAGCAAATCTTCCCGGCTCCATCGTCAGGGCCTGGGGCATCCTGTGGTTTTGTTTATGCATCAGACTGCTGACTGAATTTTTAGACATTCATGCAAAATGACTCTTACTTCACAGGAGGAGATGCTACTCTGCATGCTGACGGGTCTTTAAATGTGTCTGGGAGACGGACGATGTATCGTACATCCCGCCCGACCAACACGTGTCGGAGTAAACAGTCATTCCAACAAAGGCAAGAGAGAATAGAAATGAGGCAAGAGCCACCATTTGGGCATCTACACGCTGGAAAAATTAGGATTAGGATTAGAACGAGCCTGTGTTTAGTAACGTCGGCATCTGAATGTGCTGCGCGGCCCGGTCGCGGTCACATTAGTCATGTAGGCGTTAACCGAATAGGAATATATTATCATCAGTTCGATCTGAATGTGTATTAAAACCAAAAAGAAAACATACAGTGCTCTTTGTTTATTCCAGACAGGGTTCACAACACAAGTTGACACTAGAGGTGCGCTTTAGGATTTGGATTCCACAGGCACAACAAAAAACATCAGGAGTTCTCAGGTTGCAAGATTAAAAAATAATAAATAAATAAATAAGACAAGAACGTAACCGCATTCGTTAATCCTTGGTGACTGTCTGGTCGGGATTAGAGCTGTGACTCAGAGGCAGACGATCCCTTCGATTCAATTAATTTTATGAGAATTCGGTTTACTGTCTGGTTTGTCTCAAGCAGCTGTAACGCTTACAAGTTCTAAAGTATGAAAAACTAATTACAGTGTTTAATAAACCCTTAGGACTCTAAGTAACTTATGCTGTTGATGTTTTAAATGCCTGGGGTTTTTTTTTCATGCCAGTACAGTAGGAGGCGGTATTGCATCCACTCAACAGAATGAGAAGAAGCGACGCTCTCGCAAAACTCGAGGATTTGTTGATGCCAGCAATTTGTATTTTCTGTAATTCTGTGGTATGTGTTTAAAGAATTGTATAGTGTATTCAATTTTAGACTATTTACTATTATTACTAAACAAATTTTAAAAAGTTTGAATCAATTCTGAATAAAAAACTGAAACCAACAAAAGGCAAATCAAAGTTAAACATTATACTTGTACTAGAGTGTAAAATTAAACTAAAGATTTTATCTAAATATAAGAATGTTGATGGAAATTAAATAAAAATCAAGCAAATTTACAATTAAATAGACTTGTATTATTATAATATATGAAAATATATTTTTAAATAAATAAATTAGTTAAGATTTACAGAAAATCCTGTATTCCAGGAAAAAAAAAACAGAAGGATAAAAATGTTTTAATGGATGCAGGTACAAAAATGCAAACAGTCCCGCGCCCATCTCTCATTAAAACCAAGTACAAACTACAGAGACGTAGCTGAGGTTGAGGAACCTCCACAGCTGGAATGGACACACACACACACACACACACACACGGATACTACTGAAATAAAAAAATATATATATATTAAAAAATCTTTCCATTTTAAGTGACGTTATAAATCTAATAACAGATACAAATATAAACAGAGCTTTGTGTTACACACCTAACTCCCATACTTGAGTTAGAAGCATCGCGGCCCATCATGCACTTGCACGTCATGCCGAACCCGGAGGCATGTTAATGACACGCTAACCTCTTGTAGACGTCTTGTGATTTGTCATCACATTATTATTCGAATTCTCGCTTGTCGTCAAGACGTCGAGAAACATAGCTACGTAAAAAACTTAATAACGAGTCGTGTCGCATTTCATGTTATTTGTAAATAAAAGACGCAGTACCGGGCCCAGACCGCCCTGACACGGACGCGGTGAGCATGTCATCTCCATACTGATCAGAACAATGATCACGGCAATTACACTTCAAACATGACAAGATAAGAGCTCATATATAAAGACACACGTCAATGAGAAATATGCGTATGATTGCACACGCGCGGATGTTTATTAAATGAATTATGGGTGTGTGAGAGAGAGAGAGAGAGAGAGAGAGAGAGAGAGAGAGAGAGAGAGCGATAGGAGACGGAGGAGAAGGAAGGCCTGAGCAGCCTGGGCCTGGTAGCGATCATCTTACCTGACCCTGCAGCTCGTGAGCGTTCCTGCTCGTGCTCTGGAGCTCGGTGCGGAGCTGCTGCAGGCGGTCGTGTCCTCGCTGCAGCTCCTGCTGCTTCTCCTGCAGCTCCCTCTGCAGCTCCCACAGCCTCTGCTCCTGGACGTCCAGCTATTGAACGGTAAAAAGGAGGCAGGGCGCAGAGGAAGAGAAAAATCAATCCACTACAAAGAGCCTCGCCTCTTCCGAAACCCTCCATGGATGCTACCCTGACGCAGAAAGACACCGATCTCGCCTCTGTCCCTCATGCCTTGTGTGGACCGAAAAAGCTTCTCGCTGAATGAATGGACCAAAAATCAATCCTTTTTAACCTGACGTATAATCGGGACATTTTTTTTTCCCGTGCACCGTTTGACATTTAAACGGTAAACACTTATCTGTCAAGAACAACGATGTACGACTATAAACACGATCGGAAAACGGAAAAAACAAAAACAAAACGTGAGACGTTCTGAATATCTTGGAAAGTTTATTAAAGGCCCACAGTGTGGTATTCGTGAAATGAATAATTAATCTGGTAATTAGCACAGCATTGTCATCGGAGAGAGGGAGTGAGAGAGAGAGAGAGAGAGAGAGAGGGAGAGGGAGGAGAATAGTGGAAGAGGACAACACCTAGAGAGGAAGAACGAAAGGAAGGAAGATGTACGCAGACCCCGTGGTACCGGTCCGGTCCAGTCCAGCATGGTGGCAGGAAAGACAAAAAAAAAAAAACAAAAAAAACGGAGGCCCTGGGCCGATCCCGGAGATCAATTAATCAGCTGTGTTGATTAGAGGCCCGGGAGTAAATCCACGCAGTTCACGTCCACCACCTAGAGTAACTCGAGTAACACGCCTTCTTCACCTTCTCCACCACTGATTGCGCGGCGTCACTTTCCTCAGGCTCCTCGCTCAAATTCCTGCAGGATTCGTGCGTTTAAAATATGAACGAGGAAAGAGAAATCTCTCTTTTGTGGTTAATCCTAACCAAAAAGAAAAAAGAAGAAGAAGAAGAAGAAGAAGAAGAAGCCCGGTCTCATCCCCTACGCTCTGCTTTCGGTGTGTGATGCAAGCCGATAACCCGGCTCTTTCTTTCTTTGCCTTACAATCGCTCGCTTGCTCGCTCGCTCCATTCTCCCCTCCTGAACTGATCAATACTTCATTTAAATCGTGACATTAGCACACTACGAGTAGAAAGGAAAACATGGAAAGTGTAGCGAAGTGCTTCATTTCGTATGGAACAAAAGAAACAGGACAGGGATCACTTTATATCGGGGGAAAAAAAATTATGAGATTTCCTTTTGTTTTGTTTAGACTTAAAAGGCGCGTGCCTTTAAACGGATGCAAAGCGTTCGGGCGCTGGCGTGATTGGAACTCCCCAGCCGCTCCCCGATCAATACCGCGTTTGAATCGTGACGGAGGGTCGCCATCACGCCAGACGTGGAAATGAAATGCAAACGCTGCTCTAATCGACGCGCATTTCCAGATGTTTATGAGCGTCCTATTAAGCCTGAGCGAACGATATCCCGACTCCTCGGACCCTCGTGTGTTTATCTTGGGCGTTTCAGAGCTTAATTGCGCGATATAAATGCCTCCTCACGCATTCGCTTATGCCTGCAATTTACACAGAGCGCAATCGATACAGTAGGACGCAAAATGATATTGACGGTCACAGATATAAGAGGAGATGAGGACGAGGAATTATTAGCAGTTTTTATTTATTCTGAATAAGAGAAACAGGAATGAGGAAACCGTGTGGAGCAAAAGAGACAAATAAGAAACAAGGAGTATATTATAAACGAGTTCGATTATTAGAAGAGGAGCAGATTTACCTGAGCACTCTGGGTATCGCGGGCCTGATGAGACGCGAGCAGATCTCGTTGGAGCTTCTGGATGCTCGCATCTCGATGTGCCAGCTGGATGGCGTTTTTATTTATTTATTTTGCCAAATGAAGAAAAGGAAAGAGAGAGAAAACCAAACACAGGAGAAAAGAAAAAAAAAGAATAAATCATGTGATCGTATGTTGTATAAATACTACTGAGCACCTGAATAATTCCCAATAAAAAAAAAAAGCAATTAGGTAGTCAACTCTAGTTATTGATCAGTTATGGGTCATGCCGTGTGTGTGTGTGTGTGGTGATGGAGGGGGGGAGGGGTGTGTGTGTTCAGGACAGGACAGGACAGAATGTTTCTCTGTAAATGTGATCGTCATTAGTCACCTCCATATTGCTACTGAACTATTGATCATCTTATTAACGACATCTTATTGCACGGCAAAGCATTACTTGTATTATCTTGCAGGCTTTTCTTTATTCAAATATTTATGCCCAAAAAAACTCCCATAGACTTGACATTGAGACCGACTTTGACAAATTCTAGCGCAGAGCAAAACATTTGTATAATTTTTGTACATTATTTTTGTATAATATATACAATTTACCACATTTGAAGAGGCTTGTAAGCTGTGTCAGAACGTACTCCATAAGAGGTCATAAGTTGTACCCCTGGGGCACAAGACGTGCCCAAATTTGCCTCATTGACATATTATGGAGAAGATACTCCCCGTTGAAACAGGAAGTGCTCACAGTTGCATTTCCTGCTATGGTAACTGCCACAGGAACTTTGAAACTGAACCGAACTGTGGATCTCATTGTCATAGAGACATGAGGGTGGGCTCATTTTACTCAGGCAACCAATAAGTCTCTCAGGATCATTGTGAAGATGTCAGGCCACGCCCTAGCAACTGATCCCGTAGACTGTCGTTATAAAAGGCCCAGAGGCCCGGAGTTTTGCCCTGGCTTTTTTTAGTCTTAGTTGTTCTTATCGTGCTCCCTGAACCACTCTTTCACAATTTGAGTTTGATGAATCCTGGCATCGTCATCTTGGAACCTGTCCGTTGCATCAGGGAAGAAAGAAATCCATTGATGGAAAAAACCTGGTCATTCAGTACCTTCAGGTCATCAGCTGACCTGAAGGTACTTTTTTAGAGCGGATAATGTTGACGAACCCGAATCTGACCCGGATCACAACACCGCTCACGCAGGATTGTACAGTAGGCTCTACGCATGATTTGTGCATCGATTCACCTGCCTCGCTTCTTACCTGACGCACCCATCACTCTGGGACTTGGTAAATTCATCAGGGAGTCATTAAAACACATGACTTTTTCCACTTCCAGTCTACAGTCCATTCTTTCTGTAGAGTTACACTTTTTTTTATGATTTGATTTCACTATTCAGGATGCTTTTCTGGCCACATGTCTTTCTTGACGATAATAGTTCACCATTCTCCTTCCAGGTTTTGATAATGTGTTTCACTTCTCAATCCAATTTCAGTAGCTTCAGCATTCTCCTTAGTTGTTTTCTTTGCTTGATGCAGGACAATAATTGTGAAACAGAGTTACATCTTTGCCACAACCACAGGATACTGTATGTCTTCTGACCTGGCTGCTGAAGAAATAAGAAGCTACTCATCGCATCAGTTAGGGTTAAATGACTTGTTGTCAGCTGAACCTTTTTAATCACTGCAGTAATTATTCAGTGATTTATTTTGGTTAAAACCAGGTTTTGACCTTTTTGGACGCGTGTTGTATTACAGCCATTAAAAGGTCATGTAAGACTTACTGTCACTGAGACACTGTACGTGTCCATACACACCCATCAACAAAAATGCTCATCTTTATATTGGATGGTGTATACATTTTACAGTAACAGAAATAAACCTTATTTGAGAGAGCAATTTGGATTGCGCTGCTTAAATCGTCTATGCAATACTAACTGGCGAATATTAGCTTAGGGAGCTTTCACGCGTGGCTCGGATACAGGCATTGCTTTATTTCATTAGGCCTTCAGTGAAATTTGGTAATAACCTAATGATATTTCCACGCATCTAAAAGGCGGCGACTATTCTACCGATTATGAAACCTGAAACAGGAAGTGAAACAGCAAACTTGGCCAAACACATTATTTAATGAACAGGCCTGAAAGCAGATGAGAATAGTTAGAGCAAATCCTAGATGATAGGTAGATGAGCCTTGGGTCTAAAAAAATAATAATTAAAGGGGGGAAAAAAAAATATGTGAGTGTGTGAGTGTAGTGTGCTACCTCACTCTTCAAAAGTTTTAGTCCCCGTGCTGCTGTTTGATCACTGGACATCTAAAAAGCAACAAAGTCAGGCAGTCAGTCCTGTGAAAATGCTGTGAAGAACAACATGTTGTGAATTATTCTTTAACTTCGGGAGAAGCCGTCTGTAATCGGCATAAACCTGCTGCCTCTGCGTCTGATTTAGAAATAAACTGATAAATGAAGCCCAAAGTCTGGAATCGCATAGGTGCGTGCAATCAAAGACGTTTTCATTCACGGAGGAGGAAGGAAGTCGGGAGTGTTTAGGAAGTGTGACTCGATCTTTATAAAACATACTTCGGCTTTCATACAGTATGAATTCCAATGCACACTACTCTGCTTTTAGGCACTATATATATAGTGCAGAGGACATCCGGTCCCTAAGCCACGCTCACGGCCCTACATTAACATCTTAGGAACAGTTAGGAAATTCTGATTGCTTTTTTTTGCCCAGCTCACGACTGTAGCCGCAGTCGCCCTGCCTCGGTCTCAAGGACGTTTGAAAAGCACACAGTCAGGAGGTGAGCCTGCAGCACCGCACTCCAGTTAAAATGAGTGGGGTTAAAAAAACAAGGGAATGCGTGTTAGAAACATGGAGTTTGAAAAGAGAGAGTAGACGGAGGTGTCGGTAATGACTCCAACGTTTCCTAGTACCATGAAATAATTTAAAAACAGATAAAGAGCAAGCATTTTGTGTGTGCGCGCGCGTGTGCTGGCTTTGTTCTTTTTTGTTCCGGGTTTTTGAAAAGCCATACTGATAGTCCCAGAATCGTGGATATGATAACGGAAAAAAAGAAAAGAAAAGAAAAAAAAGGTAGAACGCAGCAAGCCGATTGCTCATTCCAAGCAGCTTTAAAAACAGCCTCGCCTCATCAGAAGGACACCTTTAATATTCGGACTTTTCACGTCACTCTCGGATAAATCCCTAGCAACCACCATGGCAACACACACTGACTCCGACGTGAAGTGCATGGCAAGATGTAACCACCATGAGAAAACGGACATGGAAGCAGAAACGGAGAGAGAGAGAGAGAGGTGAGAGAGGTGTATAAAGGAGATACGGGTTAAAAAAAAAAAGTGATGTAATGCGTTTACGGAAGAAAAGGTTAGATGCATGTTACAGATCACACGTGTAATACGCGAGTCTTTTCTACATCATCTAATACGGAAATAACCAATACATCTTATTACACCTCATCATCTGTCTAAATCCGTGTAATAGTTTTCTAGTTTTTCAGTGAAATGTCTTCTGGGGAAAAAAAAGAGAAGAAATTCCTGCATTTCTTCCCCTTTGCATCTGCTTTCCTAGTCATGCGGACTGAGGCTCAAAAGCTGATGAGTTCAGTCAAACTTCATTAAGTTTACAGCGGAGGCCCCGTAACTCCCCGGAGGCAGGGCTTCAAGGAATGAGCACATCGCCTAACAGTCTGTGCTATACTGCTCTCTCTCTCTCTCTCTCTCTCTCTCTCTCACAGGTGGTGCTGGGGATATAGAGGGGGGCTCTATCTCTGTCACTACTCCCCCTTCCTTCCCTCCATCCATAGCTCATGCTGCCTCTCTCTTTTCCCCACTATCTCTCTCGCCCTAGCTCTCTCTCTCCCCCCCCCCCCCCCCCCCTCGTGAGGATCGGCAGGCCGAAGGGTCTCCAGTCTGTTCATCATTTTGCGATTGAGCTGCAATAAATCCTGGGGAAATACATTTATGAATGCATTCATGTGCCTGGGAAATCCATCTTGGGCCGCTGTCATGTGCAAGGGAGGGAGGAAGGTTATGTCCGTTGCCGCGGTCGGCCATTTTCTACCTCCGAGGCCATTTGCAGAAGCTCCGTCATGAGCTCATTAAGGCTTGAGACAACAGTTTACGCGTCTCGGCAATGAAACGTGGAATAGATATTTACAAGGCATGAAGAGTTTGTATGTACCGGTATTTGTAAAAAGGGGAACCAAAAAAAAGATTATACAAAATCTAACAGATCGAACTAAATTGTGATTATTAAAATAAATCAATTGTAATAACTAAAGTCTGGAATCCTCAGAGACGTGGGTTCCTGTCTGATAATGCTCTGCAAGGTGTTCCTCCAGCATGTAAAATGCTTAATCCAGTTTAACTGGATTAAAGTTAAGTGATAGACTTGGCAAAAAAAAAAAAAGTCTTTGGATTCTTTCGAGTCATTGTACATCTGCAGTGTGAAGCATTTGGTTGAATTTGAGCAGATGATGTAGCCCCATACACTCCAGAATCCATCATACTGCTTTTGTCGCATTCTTTTCTTCCAGGAATAAAATTCAAATTACAATGATATCTCTCCCGTACACAACCATAGACACTATGATATGCAGCGTAATGCTTATACGACTATTCATGACCTGAAATAGAAAGATTCCACTACTACGTAAAAAAAAAACAAAAAAAAACTAGATATTGCACTAGATATTAAAATTAAACTAGTGACAGCATTTGCAATAAAATTTTTTATACAAAATTACAAATTTAGGCTGGAATATACAGTACAAATAAAAAAAAACAATAATTAAATGGATTTCAAATAGAAATATATAATTTACACAATGTCCAAAATTAAACTGTAAACTGAGGTATAAAAAAAAAAAAAAGTAAAATATAGAAGAGTAAAAATATGGCGTGTGGGTTTGACAGCAGCAGTATGATTGAAACATAAAGTATGAAATGAAATGATGTGTGTGTCAGCAGCAGTGTGATTGTCCATGTTTTATGTGTAAACGTACCGAACAGCTTATTTTGCCAGACACTTGAAATCGACTCTAGACATTTTATCCGCTTTAATGTAAGGGAAATAATCAGGGAATAACAGACAACTGACCTTGGGAGAAATTAGCAGGCAATTGTCTAATAAAAGGAAGAAAATTGCATCAAAATTAAACCTAAATGTTTTTTTTTTTATTCATATTGATTATTTAGAAAAAGGAACCATTTCATGCACGACCGTAACACTGTAGTGAATTCAGGTTAATCATTAACGGAAACAGAAATGTCAAAACCCGCCTTAATGACAGTTACATTCCCTCAATATTTATAACTCAAATAATAATAATAATAATAAATAGACGGGAGTTTTTCTAGAAAGACGTGTCATTCGCCCATTGAAGATGCTACGGGGAGAAATTGATGATGTTAGAAAATGCACATCGATGCCCCTAATAAAAGCTCTCTGAAAGTTTGGTTAAATTTCCATGAATGGTTTCAGAGGAATTGTGGACAGAAAAAAAGTGGGACGGCGGCTGAAGCCAACGCGAGATCACGGATAGTGATCCATATGTGTCTTCTATGCTTCACAGGCAGACGACACAAAAAACTGCTACAGAATTGTTCTCAACCATGAAACAAAAAGATCTCATCAAACACCTTCTTAAATCTAATTTAATCATTTTAAGATCACAGACATGACTTTCTGTGTGAAGGAGAGGAGATCTGTGGGCGGTCTGGTAGAGTTTGGGCCGGGTCTACGCTGGGAATAGCTCTTTAAGGGCTCTGGCGCTAGTGTATCTGACAGACGAGGACACCGAGGCCACCATAAATGGATTTCTTATTCCAATCCCAATATACCTCCCAATTCTGGGTAATAAAAAACCGTGGGGTTAGAGGACAGGACTATACACATGAGTCTTATGTGGTATCTCAGGCTAGCGCCAGGCTTTTACAGAAATTACGATGACAAACACCAGGGCGAAAATCTATTTAAATGCACATATCTAAGCTTAGAGCACCAGGAGTGAGGGAGCTCCCACCTTAAAGGGTTCCTTAACTTGACCAGCATCAGTGCATAAAAAAAAAAAAAAATATATATATATATATATACACACAGTGAAACCTCGGATTGCGAGTAACACGGTTTGCGAGTGTTCCGCAAGACAAGCAAAGATTTGGAAGAAATTTTGACTTTGTCTAAACAAACAAGTCTTGGTTTACGAGTACCGAGTATCATGTATCATGCAAGCGCTTCTAGTTTTGCCGCCAAGCGTCACGTGATCACAACTGACTTAATAGTTTTTCTCTCTCGTGCTGTGGAATTGTGGGTAATCGTCTCCCCTGCTGGGTCTTAGCGCGCGTCTCTCACTAGTATAATCAACATCCGTGCACGTGTGTACTGTTTACTATAACACTGTGACCACAGGTGTGTGTGTGTGTGTAAAACATTTTATTTTGTGTCTGTATGCGTGTGCGTCTTATTAAAGAGGTTAAAGATCCATTTTCTTTCTCTCCCTGGGTCAGCATGCCGTTATGTGTGTGTGCGCGCATCATTTGACACTGTGCCCCTTTACACATACACCCTCCTCTCACCTTCACACACACACACACACACTCTGCTCTACACAGAAACACTGCTCTGTCACAATTCTTTTCAAAGGTAAAGTGCAGGTTAATTAATTTGTTTGTTTTTGACTTTATAGCAGTGATTCCGTTAGCGTGCACTCACACAAGAATTATTAGCGATGTTCCTTGCTAATTCTTCTGATAAAACTTTCTTTCTGTTAGTGTGTGTGTGTGTGTGTGTGAAACTTAAATAAGAGAGGAGGAACTGTGTAAGACGAGAAGAGGGGAGGAGCTAATTCCTCTCCTCTTACTTTAGCTTCACACACACACAGCGCCTGCACGCATAAACGGAAACACTTATATGTCTTAAATTTTTTTATTTTTACTCTATGTTTTGTATTAATTTTTTGGACTGTGAAACGAATATTTTGAGTTTCCATTATTTTTTATGGGGGAAATTTGCTTTGATTTACAAGTGTTGTAAAATATGAGGCCACTTCCGGAATGAATTGTGCTCGTAATCCAAGGTTTCACTGTGTGTGTGTGTGTATATATATATATATATATATATATATATATATATATATATATAGAGAGAGAGAGAGAGAGAGAGAGA
>JAOVVA010000004.1:2429961-2440760 GCA_028565275.1 Leiocassis micropogon | reverse complement strand
CATGAGAGACAGTTTCATCATGGAGCTTGATGGGTTTTACAAACACACTCGACACAATACTGTTCTTGTAAGAACTGATCCAGAACAGCTGACCTTCATGTCTTAAAATAAAAACTGACTGTTGTTGTTATTTAATTACCTAATGCTATATGTGTCAGTTTATAGTTTTGAAATCTGCAGTATGTTTCTAGAATGTAGAAATTAAATCACGAAAAACAAACATAAAAAAACAACAACATTGAAGTAGAAGTTGTGTACAAATCTATGACTGGTACTGTACTGTATATCATTTACTGGTCATTTCATTGGCACATTTCTTTAATATCCACGTATCTTTCAGTTCAGAGTCAACAAAATGCATGATCACTTAATGGCACATTTTTGCTAAAAAAAAACAAAACAATAAGCATCCTTTAAAATGTTTAATAGGTCCAAGCATTTTTGTTTTGTTCTGCTTTTACTGAGGTCACTATACTCCAAAACAAGCATGCACGGCTTTATTTGGGTCTTTGATGGATTTGGAGCTCTTTAAGATCACGGAAGAAGAAGGAGAAGAAGAAGAAAACGACTTTAAATTCTGATATTGCTTGGATAAGAATTCAATTTCCTTTCAAGTCCTTAGTTATAAATATAATCCGATGCTGAATTAATGTTCTGAATTAAATATTAGTGAATTGATAAACAATACATCTTCAGAAAGTAAAGACATCAGACAGAAGATCGGACAACAAAAAAAAAAAAAGCTTTTGTAATGAGTAACTCGGAAATCCCTGGACTTTTAAAGCTTCTTGCGGCAGTTTCGAGGAATTGTAAGACGTAACTCATGTATGTCAAGTCGTAAAAGGCGAGAGAAGTCGGAGCGAGTTCGATGCAGCATGGCTACACTGGAGGAGGACTTGCTGTTTATTGACTTCCTTTATTGATTTTCTGAAGGAGTGCAGTATTTGAGAATAACGACAACTTTTAATCCAATGTGTTGATTGCGTGCTATTGAGATCGGTGCTAAGCAGCTGCAGAGGTTTAGAATATACCCATAAACCTAAATCTTACTTCACTTCACTTCACACGCAGCCAGTAAAAACTACCATCCATCCTCCCAAAAAAAAAAAAAAAAAGGTGGATTACACGAGGAGTAGGAGTGATTATGTGGCCCCTGGAACGACAAATAAATCCAATTTATCCTGAGAGATGATTTATGCTGGGCTGCGGCTTCATTATTCTGCGGCTTGCGTGCACGCGCCGCCCTCCCTTCAGCACCCTGTTCCGGAACCTTCCGTCAGGCCTCTGGAGTTTCACCCAAACTTTGGGAAATGCTAGCCACGCTCGCTGAGGGGTTTTTATAGGATCCTGATGTGGGGTGATGAAGAATGGAAAAAGTGCTTAACTGGGTTATTAGCGCAGAGGGCGCGATTAAAAGTGTCCTCGATGATGAGGTTTTAAAGCGACACGGCTCTTGGCCTGGCCTGATTGATGGCATGGGATCAGTGATTAGACATGCAGGGAAGGGCTACTGCAGTAATATGGTCCTCCTTTTTTTTTTTTTCCTGCAGGAGCTCGGTGTGTCGTCTTCTTCTCTGCTCCTCTCCTTCTGCCTGCTGTAAACTACTTTACTGCAGCATAGCAAGCTTTACGGCTATGGTAGCTGGAGAAGGGAAAAAAAAAATAAAAAATAAGAGAGAGACGGCGGACGTGTATGTCTCTAATTCTGGGGAGAGGTGAACACAGAGGCTGGTTACCGCAGCCTGTCTTACTCTCTCGCGTGCAGAAATGCGACTGCTCTCTCGGAAATGAATTCTGTTGTCACTCGGCGTCAAATCGCAAGAGGATTGGAGGAGAGGCTGCTAGCGCGTGGCTATCCGTCTCATGCCTTCCTCCGCCGCCGCTCTGTCCATTTTGCTGCAGGGAGATACGGCAACGTGTCGAGCTGATGAATAATAAAACAGGACTTGCGAGGAAAAAGGAGGGAAAGAAAAAAAATAAAAACAGCGTCCTTACAAACACTCTCTGCAGCACGGAGTGCATTAGAGAAACAACAGCCCACAATAATGCCATAAATAGAAAGACAAATCTGAAGACAGACTGGAGTAAAGACTGTTTTTTTTTTTTTTTCCCCAAGCGTGGAGGATGATGTATGGATATAGAGATGTGTGTGTGTGTGTATGTGTAACTCCAGCCATGACAGCACACAATTATGTACAGGGAAGCTGGGTAAAGCTCCGGGGTGTATAGTGTGTAATGTACCGATCTGAGATTCATGAAAGACCAACGAGGAAGCTTAATGATCATCTGTTCTTCAACTAACAAACAGAGCTAAAGCAGCAGAAAGGAATCCATTTCTCATGCTACGACAGTTGTTCCACAAACCCGACATGCTGAAAACACGCCGGAAAGCATGGTGGGGAACAGTCCGGTTATCCATCCAAGTCCAGAAGTATTTGCACCCTGGGTGTACAGGTTGCATAAATATTAAGAAAGTTCCCTGGAAGTTTTGTAACAGGTGATGTAATGATTTTCCAAATTAGTAATAACTAATAAAAGCAAAATCTACATTGAATTAAAAACAAAGCCAACTGGAACTTTTAGAGACTTCCAGTATATTCAGTGAGACAGTCATTAGACGGTACTACTACTGTTAAAGATCACTGTAGGTCCTGGTCGAAAAGCCTTTTTCAAAGACAGCGATGCCACACTACATCATCAAATACTGACCATTATACCCCATGTGCGGTTCTTTTTGAGAAAAGGTTGAAAGCACACCATCTAGAACGTCTTTGTACTTCTTAGTTTGTCCTTGACTGGAACTAAGGGGCCAGAATTTGTTCTGATCATTAAAGGATGCATTAGACGTTTTAAGGAAGGCTCGTCTGGAAAATCGGCATTGAGAGACCTAGAAGACGAGAGAGAATGAGACCGACATTTGACAGTAAACAACAAAGAAGAAGAAGAAAAAGAAAAAGAAGCACGACAATGCCTCTCAGCTCCATGAAGACATGGTGTGTTAAGTTTGGAGTTGAGTGAACTCAACCCCCACTGAACACCTTTGGGATGAACTGGGACTGGAGCCTCCTCGACATCCTGACTGCAAGACCTGACCTCACTGAGGGCGTTTTTTCACTTTAGGGACCTGGGATCGCTTTTGAAAACACTTGACCACAAAGTCTGGTTCGTTTTGATCAGTGAGAACATAAGCGTTCCAGGTTTGGGAACTGTATAACTGAGTAGACTTGAAAAGTTGGTCTCGAGAATGGTACGGCCCATCATTTCTGGGTACAGTACAAATCAATTATGGTTGCCGTGAAATTCTTGTAGCTGAACTAAGAGAACAGAAATTCGCCTCTGAAATCTAGTGGAAAGCCTTCCCAGAAGAGTGGAGTGCATTTTAACGGCAAAGGTGGATCAAATCTGGAACGAGATGTTTACCAAGCACATGTAGGCGCAATGATCAACTGTCTAAAAAATGTCTTATGAATATATAATGCAAACACAATATGGGTTCTCATGCATGTTGCACCTTATGCGATGGAAACAACGACAGGATGAAGGAGCGATATTTTCCGGTTCGCTACAAGTATCTACCCTGACCTCTATGACGAAGTGCTCTGACATTCTTTAGATCCAGAACACATTAACCGTTAACCTGAAAGTGTCCACCATCATTCATTCCGAATCAGTGTAGAAAATCTCTCCAGAGCTGCCGTGGCACTACAATGTAAAAAAAAAAAAATGTATAAAATCTTGCTGTGGGGAGATTGAGAGCTTTTTTGAAATGAGGACAACAAAAGTGGAATGATCACACAGATTAGAAAGAAGTAAGAGACTGAATTGCCTGATAGGAATGAGAGAATAAGGAAAAAAAAGAAAGAAATTAGGTCATTATGTACATCGCCGGCAACCCGGACTCTTAGGTGTTCCATCTTGGATCCCATCAGGTGTCAAATTGGGATGGGAATGAGAGAGAGGAGTGAGAGCTGCAGCGAAGACCTCATCAAAACACAATCATGTCTTCAGCCAGACCACAAACTAACCACATGTTCGCACATTCTCACCTCAAATCTAAGCAGAACACAACTCTAACGCAACACAAGTACAAATCAATGCAGTGAAAGAGGAACCAAAGAGGAACAAGTGAATGTGAGACATGTCCTCCAAGGGTCTTCTGTCCATTGACTACCACAAACAGAGGTCTGCCTGGATAATCAGCAATTCAAGTGCTTAACCCAAACTCATAACTTCTCAAATGTCATGAAAAGGCATGAAGTTAGCTGTAGCTTGGGACAGGTAGGTCCTGTGATCTGGTTCGTTTCCCTCTTTTCTAGGAGACTGAATCCTTCTTCTATTTAAAGTTGCCAGAAGATGAGATTAGTCTGAGTTGAAGCGCATGGATGATGATCTACTGACTGGCGACGATGTTAGCATTAACGTCTCTCCTCCTTTTGTCAAGTCTATGCAAGCAAAGCATCTCCATTTTCATATTTTCCTTCTCAGGTATGAAATATACAGCCGGCAGATTTTATTAATATAATTTTTTTTTTTTAACACAGCTTTGTTTTTGAAGAACAAAGCCAACGTCTGCCAACGTTCCGACAGAAACAAGACGATGCCGACGAGGTCTCGGATGAACATCAGCCTGATTCATAATGCGTTTCCTTAATCGCACACAAGTAAAAACATCTAAAACGGAGGGTAAACAGCGTGCACGTGAGAGTTGTCAGGCTGTGCAAGAATCATCCGCATTGCTGCATTACGGGATGACAGTCATGGAGAAGGTGAATATGTGCGAACCAAGCGGCAAGGAAAATATTTTCTTGAAAAAAACAAACCTAACGGATTTTAAAAGAACATCCTTCGGGTTGAAAGTGAGAAGCTGTCATGGCATCGTCCGCTGTTAAGTGCTGTCCGACTCTCCGAGGCGGTACTTGCGTTTTGAATTGTGCTGTTTTTTTTTTTTTTTCACAATGACAAAAATCCCCATCCCTTAGTTTCAAGATACAACTCTGGACAAGATGTCACCCCTGCGGTTTAGTCATGCAAGAGAACATCAGAAATTACAGAGCAGGGATGAGTTTTACACTCTCGCTCTCCTGCTGTATTACGGTCGCTCGGCTTCAGCCTCACGCGCGAATATGTCGCGTTCACAAGCCCGGGGATCTGAAGTGTTCACTTTCAGCTGAAATGACACATGGAGGAGATCCTCGCACGGCTATCAGAGTCATAAAAGTGCCTTCAAACTGCCATCAAACTCTAATAGCTCCTGCGGCTTTCTAACTGCAAATCACTGACTGTAGAGACACAAGTACACAAATACACACTCCTGCGTTCAATTTGTCAGCATGCGCAGTGTGCGTGGCGCCGCATTCGGAGACGGTGTTCACCTAACCCGGCATTTCTTTTTAAAAATAAATAAATAATAATAAAGAATTAAATAAAAATACATCAGCAGAGCTCTTCAGGACTCAAATATCCCCTCTGTGCAACAAAACAAGAAGAAGAAAATAAAAAGTGAGGCAATTGAGGACAAAAGTATAGCGAGGAACAAAAGAAAAAAAAAATTCTACTTTTGAAAATCTTTGTCACACCGAACCAGAAAAAGGATTTTTTTTTAAATGCTGACGAGCAACGCTAGCACGGTAGGTGGTGATGCGATGTCAAGCTCCTCGATAATAACATCGAGTGGTGCAAGCAGCAATATGGTCCAGCGCGAAAAATGACAAACAGAAAGATTAATGGGTGTGGAGTAATAAATGAAAAGATGAAAGGAACGAGTCCTGGCTAAAGGTTACACCTCTGGAGGTCTTGTCCAAAATTTCTGGCTGTAGTTAGATTATAGTGCTGGAGCCTTAGACTCATAAAGCCGCTTCATCAAACGTCCGAGTGGTGTAACTCAAAAGGGTGATCAGAGCTGTACATTAGTCATTTATTTATTCTTTTTTTGGGGATTTTTTCCCTGATTTTTGTATCCAATTCTCTCCCGTCACTAGGGGGCTCCCACATCAAGGCTACTCAATCAGGGAGGGCCGAAGACGATCACATGTTACCTTCGAACCACGTGACGCCAGCCGACCGCATCTTTTCGAATCTTTCACAACTATTCGCTCCTTCCGCTTGCGTGAGCTCACAGACGCCCGTGATTGGCTGTAGAGTCGTGATTGATGTAAGAGTGCTACAGTAAGTGCCTCCCATCCCACTCCTCTGAGAGAGCTCGGCCAATCAGCTCCCTCCAGGCCCTCGGCTGCGAGAGGCTACAGCATCACCCGGGAATGGAACTCGCGATCTCCGGATGATAAGAATTACTACGCTAATTCTTTCTATCTGTTCTGTATTTTTCTACCCATCCTGAGGCATCTGGAGATTGTGCCAGCTTCAGTAGACAAAGGCCGACCCTGCAAGGTTCCTGAGGCATCCAGAGAAGGACCAGCTCCAGCTGGATTCTGCTTCATGATAGTTTGGAGCTACACATCCTGCTCCTGTGCTCCCAGTGATCCAGACCCCATCATTTCTTTTTTTTAAATTCTTTCATTTTTGTGAAGCTTCTTTGAGACAATGACCATTGTTAAAAGCGCTATATAAATAAAATTGAATTGAATTGGGCAAGCACTTTACCATTACTTTTATTATTTTCTTCTCTGATTCATCTTAAGATCTATGAATCTCTAGATATATTTCTTAAAGATTTTGGATTTTTAAAATCTAGCTATTTAAAAAAAAAAAACACACACAAATACTGGGGCACTTGATTTTGTTGGTTGTTTAAATATCATGTATTGTACAAAGCAATAATCTTTTACTTTTTCCCGGCTCCACACTCCAGTCCAGCAGGTGGTGGTATTGCACCAGCTACCCATAAACTACAACGAAGTAGAAGAAGAAGCAATGATCTTGCGAAACCTGAGTATTTTGCAAAGTACTCTATTTTTGCAAGGAATTCGTTTGTTTTAGAACGTTTAACATTTCTAGGTTTACATTTGGAATTTTTTTTTATCGATTTAGTGAATCAAACTGACCAACAAAAGACTGCTTAAACAGCATAATCGATTTAATCTCACACTTCTACTAAAAACACAAAAAAGTGAAACAAACCAGCACTCCTACACTACACATCAGCTATATATTAGCTTCTCAATGTGTTCACTTTCAAGGGAATTTTTCAAAACCCTTTTTTTTTTGTGAATTATTCTGTATGTTTTTATTTATGTGAACTTGGCTTGTGATGAAAAATAAAATACACAATGGCTACATGCATGTTTGTACAGTGGAACCTTGGATTAGGAGCATAATTCGTTGCGGAAGTGGGCTCGAATTTCAAAACACTCGTAAACCAAATGTAATTTTCCCATAAGAAATAATGGAAACTCAAATTATTCGTTCCACAGCCCAAAAAAATAAATAGATAAATATAATTAATACAAAATATTAAGTAAAAATAAAACAAATTAATCTGCACTTTACCTTAAAAAAAAAAAAAGTAAAAAGAAATCCAGACAGATAAGTGTTTCCGTTGGCCCGGTGTACGTGTGTATGTGTGTGTGTGTGAAGCTAAAGTACGGAGCCCCTCCCTCTCTCCCCCTTCTCGTCTTACACAGTTACCCTTCCTCCACTCTTTTCACACACACACAACGAAAACGCTGTTTTATCGGAAAAATAAACAAGTAAACAGTACACACGTGCACAGATGTTGATTATACCAGTAAGAGACAAGCACTAAGACCCAGCAGGAGAGACGATTACCCACAATTCCACAGCGCAAGAGAGAGATAAACCGCTCAATTGTGATCACGTGACGCTCGGCATCAAAACAAGAAGCGCATGCGTGATACTCGTAAACCAAGACTTGTTTGTTTTCCAAGTCAAAATGTATTAAAAATCTTGGCTTGTCCTGCGAAACACTCGCAAACCGCGTTACTCGCAATCTGAGGTTTCACTGTATATCCAAATAAAAGAACGAGTGTGTAGAAAATGCTCCAGAGGCAGGAAGCGTGTGAGAGAGTCGACTGAATGCTTTTCACTCACTGAGAGAAGCGACTGGGTGTGTTTGCATGAATTTACACAAACTTGTGTAAAAATTGTGTGTGTGTTTGTGTGAGACACTGTAAGTGATCACAACTGGGGAAAAAAAGGGCTGAGCTCATACTGTACACCATTGGTTGAGCTTTCTCACACATGCATGTGTTTGCGTATGGAAGGACATACGCAGGTGTACGTTCACGTGGGTGCGTTTTTTTTTTTTTTTCTTTCCACCTAAAAACTTTTGTTTCAATAATTTACACAGATAATTTCCTGGCCAGGCAACAGAGCAGCGAAGTTCAAATATAGATAGATAGGTAAGTCTGTTTGAGCGTGTAGGTGTGTTTGTGAGGTGTGTGTGCGCGTGTGTGCACACATGGTCCCTGGAGTGAGTTGCATGAATCGAGAAGCCAATGTTTTTTTCCTTTGCGCTCTCGCTTTTTCGCCTCGTCTCGGCTCAACTCGACGGGATTGACTGCCCTGGAAGTAAGACGACTCCTGTGTAAACTTTTCCAGGCCTGAAGCTGCGTGTAAGTTCAGATAAAAGCTCGGCTGATCATACAGGAGGTGTGGGGAACATGTTCTACACTGGTTTCACCATCGCACATGAATCACACACCGCTGCAAGTTCGGGTCCGGGCTCGGCTTTGATTTAAAGTTTTCTTCTGCGTGAGCTTTAGGAGTCGTACCTGACTCGTGCTGCAGATTTAAAAAAACAAAAAACAAAAAAAACTAACTCAGGACTCACTAACTCAGCTAACTTGAATAAAGGGGTAGTTTTTTTTTTTAATAAGGTGGTATTTAACTTGTAAAGCTTTTTTTTTTTTTTTCAGGGGAAACTGGGCCTCAAACCAGCAACTCGCGAGGTTGGAAGGAAAGGAAATAATGCTGTTTTTTTGTTGTTACTTCACTGCAATGTCATTATTAATATTACTATTTCAATTTTCTTATATTGTAAACAAATATACAATGATTGTTAATTGAATGCTTACAGATAGATTAAAGCAAGTAAAAATGTAAAATTTTAATAAAAAAAAACAAAAACCTTCCAAATTTAATTGTTGTTTTAAAAACTTATTTTCTTTTTTTTACTAATTTGCATTTTTGATATAATTTTTTTAATGCTTATTTTCTCCTCACTGATGTCGAAATGCACCCAACCAAGTACATAAATTAGTCTTTTTTTTTTAATTTAACATAAAGAACATGTAAGAGTCTGAATCAGAGCTAAAGTTTTACTTTGGGTTGCACAAAATCCACAAAGGACGAGCACGTAGGGCAGAAAAGATATTCCTAAAACTCTCTCACTCGCTGGTCAGAATCTGCAATCTAAACCAAGTGAGATCATGAAGCTAGTGCTAAATAAATGATTAGATAAATATGTAAAAAAAAAAAAAAAAAAAAAAAGAAATGAACCAGATGAATCAAATGAATCAATCAAAATGAACCAGACTTTGGGGTCGAGTGATCTCGGAAAACGATCCCGAGGCCCTAAAGTGAAAGTCCCCTTAGATCCAACAGAAAACACGGCATTTTTGATTCCCTTCCTGCAGTGAGTCGATTCTTCGCCTGGCAGAAGAGAGGAAGTTTCTTCATCTCACACCACACTGCAGCTCAATTATCATCAGGATCGCCAGCATTATAAAAAGCTCTATTCACGGACGAGTAAAATGCTAGCTGATCAAAAGTAGGAATGATGACATCACTGAGGAAGAGTCGACCGCACACGGCTGATTTTCATGATTTGGCATGACGTTTCATTTCAATAAATGAGAAAAGAAGAAAGGATATAATGGTAATAATAGTAATAATAATCGTATAACACGAATAAAGGGTCAGGCGTGGCGGGTATGCAGAGGACAGTGTTGATTGAAGGGGAGTGGACGGGGGAAAAAAATAAAGGAGAAAGATGGGAGCGAAATGGCGGGGGAGATGTAAGTGCACGATTTCCTCGGTGGCGCTGTCACACGTCAGAGCTGTGCTGAATCAAAGCAAGCTCTTTTTGATGAATATAAAGCAGAGAGTCCTGCTGAGAAGCACTCTCGCTCTAATCACGCACCCGCGGCCAGAAAGATGCCCCCCTCCTTCTTCTCCCAAATGAAAATGAAAGCAGAGAAAGAGAGAGAGAGAGAGAGAGAGATGGGGGGGGATGCAGAGCACACACCAAAACAACAAAGGCTTACTTTAGAACAGCAATAAACATTCAGCCCCTCCTGAGATTTCAGACCGAAGGGGTGGAGGGGGGGCACGGGGAACGCACCATGAACAGATTTTTAGCCCTAAACAGACAACGCACACCCTCCAGCTCATTCGCTCGACAACAAAACACAGACAGAGTCTCTTTAAATAACAGCCATAGCGTATACACACACACACACACACACACACAAATGGTACAAGCTGTGAAACAAAGAAGGGTTGGAGCATTGTGTGAAATCTGTGCAGCGTTCGACGGATGGTGCTCTGGATAAAGAAGTCACGTCACAGAAAAAAATATATATCTTTTAATACAGACGTATTATTCTTGGAATATGACGCCTGACTTACAGAAAACAAGGGAAAAAAATTTATGGGTTATACAAGCGAGTTAAAACCTTTCATGCAACTCTATATCCATGCCTTTGTCAATGGTGCAAACAAAAACAAGCAATAATGAGATTATCATGATAATCACCTGAAATTAATTAATATTAGAATCATGAAAGTTTTTTTTTTCTTTATAAGATCCGTTCCACCTCACTCACGCCATCAGTTCGGCATTTCACTCACCTCTACATATCTACATATCTCTCTCTAGA
>JAOVVA010000004.1:2405332-2424369 GCA_028565275.1 Leiocassis micropogon | reverse complement strand
CAGGCAGGCTCCTGCAACTCTGCTGCATATGTTCTGGACTTGTCCAAGACTCTACATGTTCTGGACCAATATTTTTGGGACTTTTTCTGGACTATTTGGAGTAGAACCATCTCTATTTATTGTGTTGTTTGGTGTGTCCCCAGAAAACTCTAGTTTTAACAAAGGAAAATTTAAATATTGGCCTTCTGCTCCATTTTGGCTAGGAGACTGATATTGACTAAATGGAAAGACCCTGATCCACCAACATTTAGCTGCTTGATAAGGGAAGTGATTTACTATCTTAAGCCGGAGAAAATTAGAAATACAGTTAGAGGGTCTACTGGCACATTTTATGATATTTGGCAACCTTTCTTTTGCTGAGGGCATGAACGCAGGTAATATTGTACTGTAAGGAAAGGCTGTGGGGAAGATTACTTATGTTATTATTATTATTATTATTATTATTATATATATTTTTTCTTTTTATGGACATCTGATTGTTATGGCATCCTTGTGTTTGTCTGGTGTTGGGGGAGGGTTGGTTTTGTGTTCTCTTTTATGTTTTCTTGTGCTGTTTCTGTATAGTTTGAAAATAAATTGTAAAAAACTTGAACGAGGCAACTTAGGACGCAAAAAAAAAAAAAAAGGACCCTGGGAAGAGAGGATCTTGGAAAGACAGAAACCCGGGGAAGACGGGACCCTGACAAGACGGGACCTGTCTCCCTGGCTTGTTGCTCAGTTCTGCTGTTCACTGGAGGGGCGTGGCTCTGTAGTAGCTCATTTACATAAACACTGAAACGGTACATTTGGAGAAGAAGTGAAATAAATCTAGTTTGAGGTATGAACAATGCATTATCTGAGGGGTGTTTCAGCTGGAGAATTAACATACACACACTATTGTGGAGTGCTGAGACCTGTGTTAATTTGTTAAGGAAATGGTAAAACATGGGACCTTTAAATAACATCTGCATCGCAATGATCTCATATGGATCTTCTGGTTTTGTTTTCTTTTGTCTTTTAACTTTTGTTGAAATCTGTTTTTCCTACACTCCGTTTTGTGTTTTTATCCCGATCGACTGGCCTTGTTGCTTTCCAAACTGCCACTGTACAGAAGAAATGTCCTCAATAGCTTTCAGGTTAAATCAAAAGTAAAAATCACAATAAATAAAAACTGAAGAAGACTGCAGACATTTTAGCACCTTTTTGACCAATGAGGGCGCTGAACAAGCTAAACAAGTTGTCAGAAATTTCTGGCCAAAATCTGAACTGAATGTTTGTCACGTTATTTCCTCACACGTTCATTGTAAGAGAATTTTAATCATAAAATCTGACTTTCAGCATATGACCATAACTCAAAACTGATATCACAAACAGATTTTAAAGTTTATAGGCATCATCTCGCACAGGGACATCAAATAAACGTCTACGACTGCCGTTACCTCAGTCTGGAGCAACCGTTATTCAACTCATTCACATTCAAGTCATTTCTGTTCATCTTTGTATGTGGACTAACTGCATGTAACCAACATCCCCGCTCCATCCATCCATCCTATCCTCGGTTTAACACACGCCTGTATTTTCCAACCTAAACATCATAAAATGTACGAATGTGGACATGAACTTCCAATGTAAAACTATTTAAACCCTTTTAACCCATCATCGTATTGATGTGCAATATACATAATTTGCAGTGAGTGTACCTGATTTGCATTTTAATTAAAGAATACTATCTGCCCTTTCTAGAGTGCCTGTCATACACCAGGCTTATAAAAATCAATTCCTTCTAAAAGCTTAATTGAACTTCCATTTTAATTAAAACTTCTGGCGCTGATAACGGACCCCGTACATTTTGGGAATAATGAACTGAGCTTCGAATGTCAGTCATTTTAATCAAGATCTAATCATCTTCGGATTACTTTATCATACCTGCCACAGATGCTAAGCTGTTGAGTTTGGAGCCTAATAACAAATACGTTAATTAAAACGCAAGTTTTCCAGTCACTCAGTGTAAAATTCATAAATAAATACATAAATATAAGATTGATGTGTCAAATTTGGAACAAGAAAAATAATAAAAAAATGTCTCACTGGCGCTCCAACAAACCATTCCATTTCTCCGGCACTGTTTTCGTGCGCCGCACCAGTCTGGTCGAGTTCATTTGTAAAACCGAGAGTCTATTTTGATCTGTACACACCGTTTCAGTCTCTAATAGCATGTACAACAATCTATGTTTGTCTCAGCAAAACACTCATATACACACACCCAGGTATATAAAACACTGGAATGATTTTATAAAACGTGTGAAGGTCCGAAGTTTGAGATCCGGAGCTGAAATTCAGCAACGTGCAGCACTCGGGGTACAAATCCACAGCCTACAGCGGAGGGGTGTGTGTGTGTGTGTGTGAGAGAGAAGGCTGCTGAGAGAACAAAGGGAACAGAGGGGCCGAGTAAAGGCCAGGCCTCCGAGCATCCTCTCCCAGGTGCTTTCAACACACAGGAACAGCGCAGAGCTTTAAACCGCCGTCACCCCACCCTCAGTCAGGGGCCGGCTTTCAACCCCTGCGTTTGTTCACTTTGACTGCAGGATGAAGGCGGCGTACACTCCCGCTTCACCACGGCACCGCTTTTATTTCAGCGCTTATTAAAAACAATACTGAATATCTCTCAAGAGATTTTTTTTAAAATCTATAACGTTATTACACATCCCTGAGACGTACAGTACACTGCGCAAAAGTCTTGATCGCAAACTCATTTCCTCATATTAAACTCAATGAAATGATGTAGATTAAATTAAAGAAATGGGAACAAATGGTTTTCTGCGACAGACTGCAAAGTGCCTAAAGATACACTTTTAAAAAAGGTTGTTTATGTAACAACCTCGGCAGTGACCTCATTTCCTCTCTCGTCTGTTCCAACCACTCAGCATTCAGCATCAGCAGTGTACTTACGGACTGAAAATGTATGCTATGGACATCAAATCAAGATGGCTGCTAACGGTATGAGCGGGAAACAAAACTTGGTTTTCACTGAGTATTTCTGTGTAGACTTGGATGAATGTTTGTCTAGAAAATCTAACCAGGACCTAGCTGTAACTTCCTGGTGGAGGTAGTCAGATTTTCAATTTAAAAACTCATTGAACTTCATTAAGTCTTAGTACGAGAGTGGGTCAAAAAACGACCCACACTCTGGTTAATAGATGACTTACTTGTGATTTGCATGAAAGAAGAGCAGCGTGCAGTGATTAAATCTTTTTTTAAGGAAGGACCTGATGCTGAAACAACTAAAGAGAGTTTGGATATCTGCAAACAAAATGTGGAGCGATACTCTAAGGAAGGTGAAAGTTTTTTAAAGAGAATCATTACTGGTGACGAGACACGGATTCATCACTACGAGCCTGAGAGTAAACAGCAGAGTATGGAACGGAAAGATCCTCGTTCACCGACCGAGAAAATGTTCAAAAGTCAACCATCAGCTGAAAAATTCAGCAATTTTCTGGGATAAAACGCAAGTTATGGCCCAGTCTAGGGTTATGCCGCACAGCGGGACTGAAACACAGACACGAGATTGGAAGTTTACAGTGGTATACTATATCACTGTGCTATACAGAAAAATATATAAACACACACACACACACACACACACACACACACAAGTGGCCACTGTACAGCGGGAGATAGAACAACACCGGGAGGTAACTTCAGGGTGGACCCAGGCCAAAACAATAAAAAAGGACACTGTTTAGCAAAGCTATACAGTATTCCCTAACAAAAACAAAATACACTTATCTTTTCTATCTTCCTATTCCAAAAAGAGAGACCAAAACACCACGCCCAAAACAAATAGCATCCACACCCCTACTACGGTGATTATATACAGTACAATGTGTTACAGAGCATTAGCAGTGTGAATATTTACAATTTCTAGCAACCAAGCAGCCAAGGGACAAAGCAAAGTTGAAGTCAAACACGAGCAAAGTGTCAAAAAGCCAAAGCAACACAGAAACTACAAAAACGGATCAGAACAACAAACGCAGAGCACTGCTATCCAAGGGCGTTGTAATCTTGCACAATTCACGTCTGCACACTTCTGCCCACACTGTAAACACTCTGCAAAAACTTTGTTTCGTGGCATCCTCCCTATAGTCCTGATCTCGCTCCATCTGACTTTCACATGTTCGGTAAACCGAAAAGCAGCCCGAATTCGTTATACCTGATTAAACTAATCAGCTAATCAAGAGCCTTTTTCTGAAAAGAAGAGTCTGTGGTCGAGCAGAGAAAACACAGAAAATGTTTAGGGTAGGGGATCCTCCAGGACCGGAATCAGAAACCACCGTCCTGTACCCCCCGCTTTTCCACCAAAGTGAATCATTTGCTAGTTCTTGTCTGGTGCTAGTGCCGGTTCAGACACGGTTTAATACGGAAGATTCAATGCTGATGACGAAGTGAAGACAGCGGTGCATTCGTGGCTCGCAGCTTAGCGTTAAAATATTTTTTAATGGTGGAATACGAGAGCTTGTTGTATTAAAAAGCAAGGCGATTATGTCAAAACATGATTTTGTCTTTTCTAAAAATGTATTAAAATAGATTTTACAGATAGAGGTAGCCATCTGCAATAATGTTCTGTATGTTAACATCATAATGGCTACCTAGTGATGCATAGAAAAGCGTTAGTTTTAAGATCAAGGGGTCATGAGTTTGAATCCCATTAATGCCACATGCATGAGACAAGGGAGCAAAAGTGTCCGTGGTTTCTTGGTGGAAGTGGTGGTATAACCCATCATCTGGCACAGTGAAGCTACATAATTGTCGGCTTCTGTCAGCTCAAGCATGACAAAGAGAACTTGATATATTACAGAAGTCTTTTATTAATGATAAATATAAATATGTCAATATGACCTTTTTATCGGATGCTACAAAGCATTTTCTTCACCACTGCAGGGGAAACAAATGGTGCTAAAGGTGCAGTCCATCAGCAGAACCCCATCACTCGTTCTTCTACTCCTAGCTGTCAGTGACTCCTCATTAGGCTTGCTCTGACGCTCTTCATCGTAGACGGCTAGTAAACACTTGTCCACCTTCTCATCGGGAGCCTCTTTGATCTTTAACCTTTCTGGTCAAACACGCGCTCCGAGATGAGCCACTTCAGCTCCTAAATGCGGGCCAACGCCAAGTAGGTCTGGGAACGTATGCAAATTCATCATGTTGTGCGGTTTAAATGAGAACAATACAAACACAAAGTGCTTGATATACTTAACCAAAACAAGCCGGAGAGACAGACAGAGCAGGCCTCAGTGGCATATTGAGTAAGAAAAAGAGGCGAGAAGAAAATAATGGAAGAAACACAAGTGTGTGTATGTGAAAGAAATCAGGACACGTGGAACAAACGCATCACATTTCATCGAGTGATTTCTGTAAAAGCCTCTTTGTTATCTCCAGATGCAGAGAAAGGCCTCCTACTGACTTGATCTTTAGAGGCCTGGATCATGTCATTAGCATGCTAATTGCAACCTCATCCACAGAGCTGAAAAGGAGCGGGGGAAAATTAAAAGGAAAAGAGAGAGAGAGAGAGGGAGGGGGGGAGGAAGAAAAAGAAAAAGCTGAACACATGCCACACACGACACATGCAGAGAGGTTGCTTTGTTCTGCCCGGGCGATAGGACTGCTTCAGAAAAAAACAGGCTGGCGGATAAACAAAAGGCATTTACATTACATTAACAGAATCTTCTCATCCGCCGTAAACATGGTAAAGACTGCAGTGTGTGCGTGTGGCCGAATCAAAGGAAGCTTTCGGGACACGAGCAGCTGCTCTCCTTGTCTCGAGTCAAGGCCAATTCCTCGGTTGTTCCTAAACATGCTATTAATCATTACAGGTGAGCTTCCTAATGGCTTTCCATCAACCCACACACACACACAGGTCAGAAACACAGCTGCTTGTACAGGGCCCACCTCAAAAACTCATCACACTCATCACACAGGTTTATACCTTCATCGTGATGCTAATTAGCATACTTAAGTACACCGTTCTCCAAGCACATCACCGCACATGCTACAATCCAATCCTTCATTAGATAAACCTACAGCATCAGGATTAACGATTATTCCTAATGAGGCCGCTATAAGGGCGTAACCCTGGCGACACAGAACTACTAGAACAGCATGATCACAGTTATTTGAACACCTGTTTATTTCACGATATATATCTAAAAAAATAATAATAATTATATATCATGAATGCCCTTTAAATGTTCAATGTCTTCCTCTGGATAACTTCAGTTATTGGGACTTTTATCAGACTCCTAAAGCAGTGGTTCCCAAAGCTGGTCCTTCGAGGACGCCCTGCTCTGTACATTTTTACCATTTTCCTGACACACCTGATTTACTGTAAATAATCAGCTAAAAGAGTGTGTGGCCGAGCAGGGAAAACACAAAAATGTGTAGGGTAAGGGGGATTCCTTGTGGACCGCCGTTGGGAACCACCGTATTGTACCCCCTTTTCCACCAAAGTGAACCAGTTGCTAGTTCCTAACTGCTGCTTTGTTCCAAGCCATCTCAATACACACGATTCACCTTTGGTGAAAAAGTGAAGAAAGCGGTGCATTTGTGGCTAAAATATTTTTTAATGAGGGAATCTGAAGCTTGATGACAGATGGAGTGCGGATAATGTTCTGCTTAGAACTGGCTTTATTTTTCCATGGGCTATAGAGTCACGTCATTAAGTCACTGTATATGTTCTTGTACATCCCCTACTTCCCAGCAAGGCTAGCGGCAATGCAAAAATTGCTAGCGGCAAAAAAAAAAAAAAAAATGCTTTGCGAGCATTTCTCCTGACTTCTTTGGGATCAAACCATCATTACTAGAAAGTATTTGAGCTGCCCGTTGCATTTTGAGTCCATTTCCTTAATCTTTTGCGGTAGATACGACACTGCACTAAACATGACTACACTACTCCGTTTTACACTACTTGCAGTGACTAACTTTTAATTGGTTGTGATAATCCCGCCCCCGGGCCACTAACGTAAGCGGTTCTTTGTTCTGGCCCAGCAAAGTTTTGTTGCCGCTCTTGGGACCGTCTTTTCTGAATGCTTCGGCTGTCTGTAAACAAGAGTTGGTTCCAAATTGGGTCCTGGAATCGCCTTGGTGGAAAAGGGTAATAGAGTACCAGCCACGATCGTAGTTGCATGTACTGATTAATAAAATAAGTATACTAACGCCAATGTTTTTATTAATACAAGCAGTCATTTGCTGCATACTGTATACAGTGCAGTGCCAAGTACTTAGTAAGTCTTAGGCACCATCATATCTTTAAGCCAAACATTTTGGGAACAGAACAAAAATGGCATTAGAAAAGATCCTTTGAAGAATTTCTACATAAAATTAACTTATATAAATAAGTATATAAAATAAGTAAGTATCTAAATAAGTAATAAACACAATCGATATTTGGTGTGAAAAAACTTTGCTTGAAAATAATTAGTAGTGTTGGATACAGATTTGCACAGTACTGTAAGTAAAACAGCTGGTAGGTTTTACTGAATGTGCTTGAGAACATGCCACCTGCATTTTATCTCTTTTTTTTTGTTTGTTTCTTTACATCTGAGCAATAGAGGGTTAGGGGCCTTGCTCAAGGGCCCAACAGTGACAACTTGGCGGTGCTGGGGTCTAACCCTGGGACCTTCCCATCAGTAGTCCAATGCGCCTTAACCATTGAACTACTCCTGATCATACATTTCAGTTTGACAGAAATTACTTGCAACGTGTGGTACTCAGATGCAGGACACAAGTTCATGAACTCAGCAGCTTCTTTATGTAAGGTAATCCGATAATCAGTGTTTTATTCACAGGCATTTAGTTAAGGCACAGATACGCAGCAAATCAAATTAGCTCTACCCATAATCATGGACAAGGAAGTAAACGAGGGTCAAAACCAGAACAAACTAGGTTTATGCTGCGTTCAACAGCTGGTGGAGCTTTTTAAATTTGCATGACTCGGTCAAAAACAGAGGTGCATGAAAAGACTCATCTAATAACACTCATTTAACAGGAACTTGCTGCTTAACTTATTGTTAAATTCATGTAGGAAAATCACATGAAAGATAAGTTACTTTTTTTTTTTTATTCGGAAAAGTAAATTAATATCATACTTAAGTATCACATTAGCTAAGTGGTTTAGTGGTTAGCAAAGTCGCCCCCCAGGGTAAGGGGTTCAAATCTCTTCTCTAGTCTGCGTGTGAGGAGGTTGCATGTTCTCCCCGTGCTTGATGTTTCCACTTACAGTCCAAAGACACGCATAGTTTGTGATTGTGTGCAGAAGTGTGTGCTTGTGTTCTGCATTGGATTGGATTTGGACCCAATCCACTGTGCATCTCGCCTTGTGCCCTCGGTTTCCTGGGATAGGTTCGTTTGCAATTTAACCGGAACAGATAATAGATGGATGGATGATTAAAGTATCACCCACTGTTTAGACTGACTGAAAAGGAAGAACGAGAAATTAAAGCAAGATTTGGTTTTCTTTCGGTAAGCAAAGAAAATCCTGTAGTGCTGAATACCCAAGTCTGAATAACAAAGTGTGCAAGAGAGAACGATTAACAGTGTGCTCGGTGCATACACGTTACCGATCGAATAAAAGAAATGCTGAAAAATTATCGGATAATTCTTGCTTATTTAAGAATGCTAATCTTATTACAGTGGTACCTCGCTGGCACCTTGTAAACATTCACATTAAAAACAAAAATTTTACTAAGACGAACAAAACTTAACTGCGTCAGTTCTTATGGCTGCGAGGTCTTATGGCTCGCCGATGTGGAGGAAAAAAGTTGGGATGTGGGGGTCGGGAGGTGGAAGTTTGGGACTTTTAAATAAATAAATATTACCACAAAAGGCACTTTTTGAATCAAGCTAACGGGTGCTGTTTGGGAAATTACCGATTACATTCCGGCCATGTAGTGTAGGGTGTGTGTGGTGGTGGTGGAGGTGGTGAGGGGGTTTGTTGGAAATAAAGGAAATAATCAAATAAATCCTCTAGTGGACTGTTAATGAATGTATGCGGCACAGGAGCACTTCAAGAGACAATCACGCAGCAGGGATTAGCTAAAATTGGGACGGCCGCGCATCCGACCTTTTAACGGCGCCGAGTTATCCGATAGCCGTCCGTCGTCACCACTTCAGCGCTTCTCTCTGTTTAAATCCATTCCCAGCAAAGCCTTTTACACTGGCTTATTACGGTGCCTCTCCAGCCTGATTCACCCCGCCATTATTCAGAGGCGAGCTTATTCAGAAGGATAACCGCCGCTCAGACGCCGGCCGCTCAAAGCCAAAGCCGAATAATAAATTTTTGGTCTCAGAGTCTCAATGGTCACGCTTTAGCTAAAGAGGCTTGTTGGTTCCAAGTTTTACGATACGAGAGCTTTAGAGATCAGCATGTGCTTCCTGATTTTCTCGGTTTATTAGGTGCGCATGACCAGAAAGGAAAACAATGAGTTTCTTGACTTCCAAATCGTCACAATGGCGATTCTTACTTTTTTACAGTACGTCCTTTTATGCATTACTATCTGACAAAAAGTACACTTTAAGTAGGATGACAAAAAAACAGCTGAGTGTTGACTTTCATTTATTCACATGACTTATCTACAGTATTCCCTCTACTCACACACACTATTAATCATATTATGCTTTTATAACAGGGATCTGATCCACTTAAGCATCAGGAACTCAGCACAGGACTAGCAAGCCATGCGCTGACGTGTAGCACAAAAAAACCCTGCGTACATCATCCGAGTTTCATTTCATTAGCTATTCTATGAATTTCCAATTACGCCGAGGACAAAGAGGAGCTGAGCGTTCGGGTCTTTTATCATCAGAGATGAGCAGCTGCAAGCTCAGGTATTCCTTGGGACCTTTGGACCACAGTGACGGACCGGGTGGGTGGAGACGGAGGGAAAAAAACAGAGCTCTAGTCCTTAGAGCTCCAATTATTAACAAGGCTAAGCAAGCAGAAGATAATGAGAATCAAAAGGAGGGAGTCTTCTCAGATCCTAATCCTCTCCTGTCTCCCAAAGCTAGACGAAATTTTGCGAAACAAAACCAGCACACTTCTCACTTGTTATACGTTTCAGAATTGATAAAATTTTTAAGCTGTTTATTATTTTTAAAAAGCATACATAAAAAGGGGGAAAAAAAGCCTTTTATCCTCGTCCCAGGGGTGCGGTGTTCCTCTTCCCTTCTGAACTTATTAGCATCCTATCTCCCACTGCCTTCTGGCCAGACTGCACTGCTGGCAACAATATCTCATCTGGGCAGATTATTATTATTATTATTAATTTTATTTTATTGAAGCTACCCACATGTGGAAAGAACTTCGCCGAATATTACAAAACATGCTCAGAAAAAAAAACAACAAAAAAAACGCTGACCCCACCTTTACCTTGGCATTGTTCAAGAACCATGGCATTGTGCAACAACTGATACGATTCAATAAGGCATCAGAATAAAAGCTTGATTTATTTCGTGCTATAAGTCAAAACTGGGCACGACTTTGCTGCTTTCGAAATACATCCAATCATGTGGGTAATGCCGAAAAAGACGGACAAGCTGTCTATGAGGGAGAGAGATGGAGAGTGAGAGAGAGAGCTGAAGAGAAAGACGCTGCTCTGGAAGGAGAAGGCCGTCCGGCTGAATGATATACGGCACTGGGCCACGTGCGAGAGCTGTCCATTAGTTATGGGGTCCCAGTAATGCACAGGCTCTAGTACATTATTTTCGAATGCATCAGTCAGCTTCGTGCAGCTCAGATAAATTCTAATGCCCCCGATCTGTAATGCATACTCTCTCACCGCTGCCATAATACGCTCTGGGTTAGGAGGGCAGGCCGACAGAGGAGGGGGGAGACGTAATTTATTTTTCAGCGCGGCCAGTATTCCTCCCATTAGCTTCAAACGCGAGATAAGTTATAGCTTTTAACGAGCACCTTTAGCTGGTCGAGCACGCCAATGCACGATGTGCCAAGTCCAGAGCGAAGCGGGATGGAAGTGAGGAAGAGAGAGAGAAAGCGAGCTGGAGGGCACGGATGATCCCGGAGAGCGCCTCCTGTGTGAAGACTGGCACGAGAACAAACGGCTGGACTGGAGCGACCGCACATCGTTACACACCCACACCAGGCCGCATACTGAGATCATTCGACTCTTCGGCGCGCATGCATATTATTGAACAGCGGAGCTGTTGGATTTCAGCTAGTGTGTGAGGGAAAACCAGAACTAGAGGACGGCCAGATGGTTCTGGAGAGCACGCGTGAACTGAACTGAAGATGACCTATGAGGAGAGTAACCTGTGAGACTCTGAAAGGCTGAGAGTTCCACCTTTACCAATCAGATGTTAGGAAGGACCTCCTGTCCTATGTGCTGCACTGTGTGTGTGTAAGTGCTTTCTGGTGTCGACTAAAGCCAGATTCATCACATCAAAACCACTACTCTTGTTGCTTTGACAGTCTATAACGGAGAATTTTTATGACTGATGACAGACCTGCACTGCTTTAGGCTAATGATTTGACAAAATCTGCTCACTCCGATTCGCTCTGCTCTCCTCTGCGAGGCATAAAGGATTTTTGTCAGTGATAACTGTTGTTTTCGATCAAACCCCATTTTATTGATAAGTGACTAATTAGCTGGGCGCTTTTATAAGCCGTTCGTTTTGCTTGTTGCGGCTTTAAATCAGCACAATCAATAGCCTCTTTAGTAGCCTACCATCATCTAGGACGATAGAGTCCAGACTCAGAGCTGAAGGCATCAATCACACTCTAATTAAGCCTTTCAGTTAAAAATACCATCAGCTTTAGCACATTTTTTCTTTTTTTTTCGATTTTAGAGCACGCTCCTCATCTCTTCGCGAGGCATAAATCAAAAGCAAATTTTGGTGTGTGCGTGTAAAAGAAAAAAAGAATTCCACGCCTTTAGCAGCTAACCCTACTTAAGAGGATGAATTCTTGCGTGCTCGAGTTAGAGATTTATCCCTCGTGCTTTGCATGCGTGCTCGGTGTTCTTTTCATGGAAACTGCAAGCGGAGGTTCAAGTTAGCCTTCGGGCTAAACGCTGGATCATGAGTGAGCTGGGCTTAAGAGTCGTACAGACTAATCCGAATAAGTCACATGGAAAACCTCTCCATAATTTATATGCTTCTGATTGCATAGCCGCTAGCTGCTGTGAATTATTTAGCCTACTGTAGGTGTTTATGGCACACATCACTGCTATAAGGTTCCCCTTAAGTTCGAGATCATATGAAATGTAAATGAAAAAGATTTTTTTTCAGAGTAGGAAACTCTAAATATTAGTTTGTGTCTTTCTTGGCTCCCTAAGAATAATGAGGTGAAAGACGGACTTGGAGACAGTGTGCTTGAGTGGTTTGTTCTTAGGTATTAGTAGAAAAAAACTTAATTAAACAAGTAGGAAAGGAGTCCAAAGATGTTAAGGGAAACGACCAAACACATCGGAATGTGTTCCCTGCACTCATGGAAATGAAGATAGTTTCAGAAGGGTCAAATTATTGGCCTGAATAGAGCAAGGAAAACAGCTACACACAATGTGATACAAACTCACAGGATTGGGGCTAAACTGCTGTGTTCATAACAAAACCACTTGTTAGTGAGACTCATCAGAAAAAAAGGCTTCAGCAATGGCCTGAAAAAGGTCATGTGGTCTGATGAGTCCAGACTGACTTTATTCCAGAGCGATGTGGGCTCAGAGGTTACTTCTGAAAAACAGGTGGTTAATCACAGATCTTTCATAATTTAGCAAGGGGGGTGGGGGATTACTTTTTCACATAGGTGCAGGTAGGTTTGGTTCCTTTATAAATAAAATCATCATTGAAAAACTTAAGTTTTTATTTATTCAGGTTATCTTTATGAATTACTGAACTTTATTTAATGGTCTAAATCATTTTGGTGTGACAAATATGGGGGGGAATTATATATTCAAATAATATATTATTTGAATTAGTGTTCCTTTCCTGGTTAGAATGATAATTCCGTATGAATCCTACAAACATTGAACAATTTGTTCCTGAGACATCGTGCTAAGAAGAATCTCGGGTGGACGTACAGATGGACCCAGTACACAAGGCACGAACATATTTTGGTATGTAGAGATGAAAATGTCCTTGTTAAACCTTGGTGAGTAAATCAAGTACAGTACAGTCAGCCTGCTTTATCCATTCCACACACAGGCCAGCTATGTATTTGAGGTCACTTTCCTGTTAAAACACTCAGTTTTGTGTAATTAACAATGATCTACATGATGATTTGAGCTTGTGCTAAAGAATTCTAAGGTAGTTCAATCAGCAGCTCCAATGCATGATGTCATGATTTTTTTAATTGGTCTAGTGTTCTTGGGGTGATGTCTCACCTTTACTCTTCCAAACATATCTCTAGTCCAAAATTTCCACCAGAAGGATTTTTTTTTTGTCCATGTGACCAGCTGCAAACTTTAGTTAGACTGGATTTTGGAGCAGAAACTTCTTTCAATCTTGGACGACAGGCTTTCAGAGTTCATAGTGATGTCAGTCTCACTGGACTATAGACAATGGTGTTTCAGCAGCTTCCAGTTCATGCCAAGCCTGTGCCTTGGTGGTTCTTGGGTTGTTCCAGACCAATTTCCTTTTAGGTGAGGATGACAGTGGTGAAGTGCCTCCATCTCCTAGTAACTTACAATAGTTGGAACATATCTTGGAATCTACAGCTGCTTAGAAATGCTTCCCAGATACATTCTTGATGTGTGTAAATCTACCTTCCTCTTTCTCAGATCTGCACTGAGCTCCATAGATCGAGCCGATGAATGATGCCAAACAATTCAATTCAATTTTATTTGTATAGCGCTTTTAACAATTGAAATTGTCACAAAGCAGGTTTACACAATCAAAATAATTGAAAACAAGGGCACTAGGTTCAGCAAATCAAAATATATTTCAGGCCATTCAGCAGCATGAGTATGATGCCGTGTTGATTTTCAGAAAATCCAAATGAAATGAAACCGTTTGCTATAAGCTCCTGGGTTTTTTTTTTCTATTAAAGATGTATGTTGTATAATCATTCTTCCCCATAAAAGTAAGAAGATTTAAAGAAATCGTTGCGAGCCCAATACTGTCATGACATTCATGCTCATGATGCGTTTATGTAAACCTCTGACTGTAACTGCTAACTTTACCTGCTGTTCATTTTAGGCTTGTGCAATTAAAAAAATAATAAAAACGCCTTGTAAATATTACAATTACTACCTTACAACCTGAATGTTGTGATACCAATTCTGCGCTCAGCTAAAATTCTGACACAGAAAACCAAAGAAAAATTATTCTAAACTTGGAATTCCTCCTTATAATGTCAGAAGGCTCTTGTCGACCAGAGTTATAATTGTATTTACTTTAGATTAATTATTATACAGACGTACTCGCTTGTTGAATCTAGAACACAGACTATACAGTTCCTGGTTTTGAGGACGTTTGTCTGCCTGCTTTGTAGCAGCGAAGAACAACACTGAAATCAGTGTAAATCTGAGTTCCTGATTCTTCAGCGCCACGATAACTACCCAAATAAAAGTATTATTAAATTTCACAGGCAGGGTTTTTTTTTTTTCATTTTGCATCGTGAAATATTTTCACATATTTTGACATGACGTTTGTACTGTATATCGCCCACATAGTCTCAGAAACACTTCCCTGCGCGATATAGTCATCTAGCACATATTTTACTCATTAAGAATGAAAGAGATTTTAGTTCGGTATGCCTTTTAAAATTAAACCAAGTACAATTTATTTAATCGAAGTGAAATACTTTAATTAATGAAAGTAAATTAACACATTTCTTTTCCAAACTAGTAGATTTAAAGTAGGCATTTAACGTGTTTATTATTTAACGTTTTAATATCTGTTTGAAACACGTTCGGCAGCAATAACCTCAACCCCGTGCTTCCTGTAACAGTGACTCAGACCTGCACAAGATTGAGGAGGAATTTTGGACCATTCTTCCTTACAGAACTGTCTCATCTCAGTGATATTCTCAGGATGTCTGGTGTGAACGGCTCTCTTGAGGTCATTCTACATCATCTCTATTGGGTTGAGGCCTGGGCTCTGACTGCGCCGCTCCAAAACGCCAATTCTGTGTCTCTGAAGCCGTTCTGTAGTAGATTTACGTCTATGATTAGAGTCATTCTCCTGTTGTATTGTAGCTTTTTCTGAGGTTTAGGTTGTAGAAAGCCACCCTGACAATATCCTGTAGGACGCATTGATAAACTTGGGAATTCGTTTTCTCCTTCACCGTGACGAGCTGTCCAGGTCCAGAGGCAGCAGAGCAGCCCCAAATCATGATGCTCCCTCCACCATACTTCACCATTAGGATGATGCTTTCATGATGGAATGCTGTTCTATTTTTTTATGTAGTGCTGTGTGTTCTTCAGACAATTTTTTTTACAGTAGCGTTGTGGAGAATCAAGGTGGTCTTTGGTAACCTTGAGATGGTGTCCTGCCATGGATATCATGCCTGTTCAATGTCTTACGTATGGTTGTCTCATGAACAAAGACGCACACCAGCTCCAATGGATCCTTCAAGAGTTTCTTTAAATCTTCTTAAGTATTCTGCATTGTGCCTTTGGAGTGACCATGGCTAGACAGCCACAGTACCAAATCATTTCCATTTATAGACAATTTGTCTAAGTGTGGACTGATGGATATCTAAACGTTTTGAGATCACTCTGTAACAGTTTACAGTGACATCCAAAATCAACAACTCTTGATCGTAGGTCTAAGAGATCTGAGATCTCTTTTTTTTTTGGTAAAACATCAGCTAATATTGTGTGTGAACAGCACAATTCAATTAAGTTGAATTTAAAAAACTTTATTTATCCCCATGGGGCAGTGCAAGGCACGAGGAGTAGTTGTTTAAAAAAAAAAAAGTACAAAATACAATGGAATAACAAATAAATACAACTGTTGTAATAATCGTAAATGGAAATAGTCTGTTAGCGCAAAAAGCTTTGAGTAAACATGCATAAAATATCTGTAAATAAATCTAAAGGCTGTCGTACAGTTTGAGTGTTTTCATGAGTTAAGTTCTCTCTAAACCTCACCTCCATCATCATTTCATTGATTCAGCTCCAGGTTTTGCTAACAGCTGACTCCAGTTGGTGTTTAGTGACATCAGAAGCCAAGTGTTTCACTTCCTTTTTACACCATCACTTTGTGTTATAAAAAAAAAAATCATGACTGTTTTATCAGCTTAGAAATATAGTTTCCTTTATATTTGTGACTTGAAAATTAGATCACAATTCAAAACCAGGAAACTGAAAATGGTTCACTTACCTTTCCTTGCCCCTGTATACTGCACTTACCTTAGATTTGTTTGTGGCGGAAAAACAATAAATGTTTTAACATTTCTGATTTAACCAACCATTTTGAATAATTAGTTTTCTCTTAATCGACACATTAACATCCATATTGAACTGAATCATATTTCTTTATTCTGCAATCATTATATCATCATTATAGTATTATTCATTAATCCCTTTTCAATCATTTATTTTACTTAATTTACTCAATATTCTCAGAAGCTCTTTGCTGCTTAATAACATTTTTCTGCTATTCCTTTTAGCGCTAAATACAGTGAGCTAGAAAAACAGGCGCAATTTATTTAATTGGGCCCAATTTTTGAAAACGACTTCTTCAATTCTCCTTGTCCTCCATCACTCTTTCTTTTCGAGGCAGGTGGCAGCCTACAGTGAGTAGCAGCTACTGTGTTCTGCTGTTGTGATGTCATGCGGTAATTACCTTCATTTTTGCTTCCTGCTCAGACAGAGAAAGTTTTCTAAGCTGCTGCTGCAGCAAGTCATCTTGACAAGTCTCCATCTTCTGAAAGTGCTGGGGAAAAAAAAGGTTTTGAGATTCCTTAGTGCCAAATAAATAAGCAATAACATTTCCTAAACCAGCATTTCCTGAAGTCTTTTATTTCTGTTATACCACATTTTGTTTCTAGAAAGGTTCATATTTATTGAAAGGTTGATGTTCTTATGATGATTCCTGCCATGATACAGGAAAGACCTTGTCATGCCATAAAACTTACTGCTCCACAACACCGAGACTGGAGACTCCTTCCAAAAATGCTAAACAGGCGTCACCTCATGATCACAGATGCAAGTTTTTGAAGTGTTCGAGCGTCTTCGTCCAAGTCCCTGAGATTGAGCCGTTACTCCAGAGAGAATAACGTATGAACACAAAGCTGTGATTTGCAGCTGCACTACTACCAGAGCTGCTCTTATAGAAAATTATTCAACATCTCCTAGCTCAAGAAATGAACAGCACTCTGGGATAAAGAGGATTCATCAATTCATCAACAAATAAACTGTCCAGGCTTCATACGGTATACAAAGGCATTGGCAACTTCGAGGATCGTGGAATATCACATATGAAGAGCTCAAAATGTCTTTATTTACCCTGAATAAAAATAAATAAATCTCTGTAGTCTTTAAAGTCGGTGGCATGGTGAATGAGCTCACAGATTGAAAGTGAGTAAGTGACTGAGTAACTGCGTCTCTGTGTGTGTGTGTGTGTGAGAGAGAGAGAGAGCGAGAGAGAGCGAGGCAGTAGCCCATCACTGTTTAGGCTTTAGGGATAAAGCACATGATAAGTGGACCAGCCTGGGACGAGTAAACAAATCAATCATGTGTGATAAGTGCTTGAGCTTTATCAGGGCCAGCCAAAGTGTGCCACACCGCCTCTCCGAACCGAGCATGGAATACTAACGGCGGGCAGACGGGCAATGCAGCTGTCACCAATATATACGACTTTAAACTTTTACTTGTCTTTCGCGTGGCTGCAGCTTGAAGTAATTAAATTCAATTAAATTTTATTTGTATAGCGCTTTTAACAATTGACATCGTCGCAAAGCAGCTGTACACAATCAAAAGAATTATTTAAGTTTGTATGAGATGTGAACGTGTTTGAATCAAAATGATAAGACTGTCCCTGATGGGCAAGCCGAGGACGACGGCGACAGTGGCAAGGAAAAACTCCCTCTCGGTAACGCTCTTTAATGTGTACTGTGTGACCGAAACTACGTGGACACCTGACTATTTCTGACATGCATGTTTTTTGGAAGCATAGAGTTCTACAGCAACGTCTTTATAGTACAGATTCCAGTCTTTGGAAAGAAGTCACCCAAGGACTCTGTCCTGTGCCTGAGCTCGGTAACGTTCTTGTAGCTGGGTGAGTACAAATCCCTACATTCACACTCCTACATCTAGTGGAAAACCTTCCCAGGAGAGAGGAGTGCATTAGGTACAGTACAGGATGAATAAATACCCTGGAATGGGAAGGTTTTAACAAGCACATAGGCTAATGAAGCTCAGGTATACACAAACTTTTGGCCATATGGTGTAGAGAGATTCTCAAATATTTTGCATCCTGGGAATTTTTTACCCTTTAAATTCAGTTAGTTTCTTGCAATGCAAGCTATTGTTAGCAACATTAGCCTTACAGTGTGGCTGAATTCAACAAACAATCTTAGCGAACGCAAACTTTAAAATAGTAACAGGTTTAAGATCTGAAGTACGATCAGAAGGAATTAGTCCACAATTCAACTTTAATATTTTTGCAAAAAAATTGTCGTTATTAAGAAAGCAGTCCGAAGTGAAACGTTTAACACACACATGAACAACGTTTAGTTTAGTTCCACCAAAAATAAATAAATAAAACGGCGACTTCTGGGTGGGGCGGAGCCGATCCATGAGCTGTAATGAGGGACCACTTTATACCCCCTTAGGAGATTTTGTAAACGTCACAAATCTGACAAGGACTATATATATATATATATATATATACACACACACACACACACATATACTGTAAATACATACATATACACACAACCGCTCAACAGTTTGGGATCACTCTCTAACTCCATGGTCACTTAAGACTTTTATTTCTTTCTACACTGTAAAACAATACTGAAGGCGTTTATCCAAAACACACAATAATCTCCTTTGAACAGGTGATATTGAGATGTATATCTGCTCCTTCTGCTCTGTAAAGCT
>JAOVVA010000004.1:2387893-2405232 GCA_028565275.1 Leiocassis micropogon | reverse complement strand
GCAGAGCTCAGTTTTGGTCTTGCTTTCCTGGGAAGGTCTTCATGAGAGACAGTTTCATCATCATGGAGCTTGATGGGGTTTACAAACGCACGCGACACGATACTGTTCCTGTAAGAACTGATCTAGAACACAAACTGACCTTCATGTCTTAACATAACAACTGACTGTTGTTGTTACACAATTACCTAATTACATGCAAAAAAAAAAAAAAAACTAAAAAAAAAAAACACATCCCCAACCTTTTTTTCCTGTTTAAATGTCCATATATTGTTGGGGATGCATTTTTTTGTTCGTTTGTTTTTTTTGTATGTACATTAGAGAGCAAAACGATCAAAACATGAATTCTGTACAATAGTTGACCTTTAAACATGAAATGGTGGAAATGCTCATGTTTTTTCCCCACTAATGGCTTCAGACGATTAACTCCGTTTCATAATATTTTAAATTAGAAAATTGCGATCTGGGGGGGGGAATCAATATCTCACCAGCCTAGGCTACACGGTGCCCTGTGATGGCCTGGTGTTCCGTAGCTCATGTGAGGTGTTCCTGGGGGTTCCCGAGGCTGTGGATCTGCCTTGACTTCACCCTGACTAGGACAAAGTGGTTAATGATGATTATTTTAATTAAAGAGTACTCTACTTTAATTAGTTTTCCCAGATAATAGCTAAAATAACTATTTAATTCATATAACAGCTCAGATGATGACCAGCTGTGATTGCCTTGTTGTGATGCCGCAGTGGTTATAGCACTGTGACCTCGCACCTCCAGGGTCAGGGGGTTCGATTCCCGCTTTGAGGTCCGTGTGTGTGGAGTTTGCATGATCTCCCTGTGCTTGGTGGGTTTCCTCCGGGTACTCCGGTTTCCTTACACAGTCCAAAGATATACGGATTCCCAAAATTCCCAGAGAGTGTGTGTGTGAGCATGTGTGCCGTGTGATGAAATACTTTGCTTCGTATTTATGAAACTGCACACAGAGAATGGTTTTAATTAGCAAAATAATATTTAACAAATATCATATGTTAAAGTGTATAAGGTACTGAAGGGCGACTCAAACACTAGCAATTCCTGGTCAAATCTAATTGCTGATATCTGTTCTGTAATACTTCTTAAAACAGCTTTACCAGGATTTAGTTTTAGTCTTGTGCATTTTATTAAAATAATGCTTTATTTTCCTTTGGTTTATTTGTCTGCAAGTTCACAACCTTGTTAAAAAAAACCCAGCATATTTAAAGGAAAAAAAAAATGATGCTACGATGTAGTAAGTGTCAAGTACAGTGCCGCGCTTTCACTCTTCTTCACTGGTAAATTTTTATTTAAACGAAAAACAAGCACAGATTAATTTGCATGCGATTTTCAGAAGAGGTCGTCGAGTGGCAAGACACGGTATGGATGCAGAGGATCAAAGCAAGCACTCAAAAATGTTTTTTTTTTTTTTAAAGAGGAAGAAAAGAAAGAAATAATAAAAAGCCTGTATAATCGCTTAAACCTTAAAAGATAATCGTCTTAATTCAGTCGTGTTAGGTGATCATAAAGATTCTGATTGGAAGAAATTTTATGGAACTGGATCTTCACAGATTTCAGTATGAAACCGTTAGCGCTAGCACCGCGGGCTGTGCAACAAAACACTTGTTTGTTAATGTTTCATGTGTATGGTTAAAAAAAAAAGTAATCAGCAGCTACAATGTGAAAATACTTCTCTTGGTAGGGATAATTTTCTTGGTAGGGAAAAAAAGTAAAAAAAAAAAAAACTAGGCCTAGAAATTCTTACAATTAAAGTTTGCATAACAGCAGGGTTTAAGAATCTCACACCATTTTAAACAGAGCAATAATAAATAATTTTAAAAAAGCAGATGGAAAAAACTTAAAAATAAATCGTTGAAAACATGAACACTGTTTATTTCTCGAGCACCTTTTAACAACTCGGTTATTATGCTGATGTATGCAGTTTGATTCTGAGATGCGCATCATTATTTTAATGCTTCAGCACATTGCTGTTGGTGCTAATAAAGCTCAATAAAAAAATCCACTAAAATCCACGAGGGAATAACCTCAGACTTAAAATTATTATTATTATTTTTTTTAACTGTTGAAGAACCATTTAAGAGGTTGAGGTTCAACCCGATCAAACGGCAACGTTTTCCCCACACGTCGACGAACGCCCGTGTTTTGTTAAACCCACTGGTGAAAAGATTTTCAAAGGCTTAAACCAGATCCCGATTGACTGCCGCGATCAAACGGACGGGAATCCATACAAACCGTAGAGTTAATTAAAATGAACCGCCTGAATCACCGCTGGAACTCATTACGCGGTGTAAACTGTACTTAAACTGTACACATGCACCCATTTTAATTAAACGCTGTGTACTCATCATTGTCGAGAAAAAAATGCATGTGAGGATGATTGTAGTGAGGAGACAAAACACAAAATCGATGTTCCTTTCAAAACATTTTAAATCTTAACTTCATCTATACTTAAATATACACGTACATTCACAATATGGACTGTTCCAAAATAATTAAAAATAATCATAAATCTCATCCATATGTTTAGATCTTGAATATTATGTGCTAAGTATATAAAAAATATAAAAACTGCAAAATAATGCAGGTTTATTTTGTGTCAGCTATTTTTTTTTTAAAGTTATTTATCACAAAGACTCAGTTTTACACTACTGTACATTGAACTGGCAGCTTTTAAACCATCATTAAAAATGTTTTCCCACTTCGTCATGAACAACAACTGTATGTTTGTCAAACAAAACTCCTAATATTTTACCCCCTAATTACAATGGGACACGTCAAAACTTCAAAGTCAAGTTCAAATCCAGAGAAAAAGCACCAAGAGACACTGAGGACTTTATACACCTTGACCAATTTCTGAAAAAAATGTATCTCAAGCCACAAATAAGAGAGAAAAAGGAAATATTATATCTTTAACTGTAGATAATTTGGAGCATGAAAACTTGAACTTGCACAGGGTTTTAGCTCACTGTTGATTGGTCCGAACCACAGCACCGACAACCTACCACTCTTGGACCCTCAGCAGTTTAGAATTATAGTGGGATAAAAAAGTACATCGCTTTGCATCTTTTTTGCAAAATTTCATAGAATGTATTGGTATAATAAGCAAAATCACTCAACAGTTTTAAAGGAGTATTTTTTTAAAGCTTTTATAAGCCATTAACCCTTAAAGTATAGTCTAAACTTTAACATTTCCTCAGCGTCCCCAAGTCGGTCCCAACGGTGAGGAAGTTTGTGTGGAAAATGTTTTCCTTCGATTCTCAAAGCAACAAATCACACTGATATAAAAAGGAAATTAAATGAAAGGAAATAAACACAGGCAATATTTGCATTGCATTTATGTCCTAGGCTTCGTGTAAGCAGAGCACACTCTCATATGTAAAGAACATTATTAAACAATATACTTTTTAGATTAAAACAAAGGTAATAAAATGCATAAGTAGGAATGTATACACAAACTCTTTCGATTCCGAGCTGTAAAATATGAGAAATAAATTACTTTTAAGGAGTTTTTTTAATTGTCAATATGTTAATGTTAAAATGTATCACTAATATCTGTTTTTTAAAAAAAATCATCCAGTCTCATCTTTATGTATGGTCATATCTCTACCCATATATCTCTATTTCATATTAACTGCATTGTTAGGGGTTTTTTTTGTTTTGGTTTATTTGTTTGTTTGAATTTATTTATTTTTTTGGCAATGTACATGACTATCCTAAAGTCTTAGACTCCTTGTGTTTCTTTCTTGTTTGTACTAACTTAATAATGAAGTCTTAAATAAACATGCAGAAACAAAGTTTGTACAAAAAATAAGAAGTAAAAGAAGATTTCTGATTTCAAAACATTAGTATTCCAGAAAATGTATTCTTACAGGAAAATAAGAAAGAAAGCAAGGTGTTACGTAAAATCTTTAAAAAAAAAAAAAAAAAAAAAAAAGCAGAAAGAAAACTTTTTTGAAGTATGAAAAAAGAGAATCCGGCCTGTGTGTGGTTCTGCAGGACTTTCAGTAAAACTAAGCAATTCATTTCCTTATAAAACTGCACTAATTGTACCTGAAAGTATATTTTAAGCCAAGGCTCATCACACTTCGCATGCTTGTTATAGTATTTTTTTGAATGTATAAACCTTTTCTAAAGACATCTTTGCGTCTTGCCACCTTTTGAAAGACTTTTGCACACTACTGTACATTTACATGTTTAAAAATATTTCTAGGTTCATTATAACCAAATATATTCATTTATTGGTCTTTGGTGCATACAGTCGTCCGAACGTTGTTGTCTCGATGCAGAAGGACACCTGGGAATTTTCTCTCAAACCTGTAATACTGTATGTTCAGCTAAGCTGCCTGAGCCTCACCAAATTTGGACTAATAAGACGACTACCACTACTACTACTAGTACATTAGACTAATGTGAGACGACTACCACTACTACTACTACTACTAATAATAATAATGATCTGGTGGTGGTGTTATGGTTACTCCGCATGAGTCACATGATCTTCCATGTCAGTTTCAGCCCTAAAGCTAGCGTGATAGCAACACAGCACTGTGCGACCGGATACAAAGTTAAGATTCTCTCAATACTGCTGAGTGTTTTATGAAGACCAGGTCACGTCTCTCGGATCTGCACTTGTTTGTACATACTGTACGTGTTCCCATTTGTCCACTGGATTCTGTTGTTTTTTTTTTTTTTAAAGGAAAAATTTATACCAGTTCAACATTGAGGACCGTATGAAACTCAAAATGTTCTAAACAACTCGGTTACAAGATCTCAGGGTTTATAATCAGGAAATAGATTCAAATCATTCGCAAACATACAAGAGATTTTGAGCAGAATGTCCGTCTCCGCAAGATGACCTGTGATCTTTATTAAAGACTAATAACGGACCAAAGTAATTACCATCCTCCTAACAGAAAACGAAAAACTAATTAGCTACTAGCAGAATTTCCTTTGGGATCAATAAAGTATCTATCTATCTATCCATCCATCTATCTAATTAATTGTGGCCTGAGATATAATAAATATATTATTATTATTATTATTATTATTATTACTACTATCATAAAATTCTAAGAAGTACCAACATGGACAATTCAATCCACAACTAAAGTTGAAAAAAAAAATGACTATGCATTTTTTTTTTGTGCAAATCTTGACATAACAATACATCCTTTATTTTTTTCATGAAGTTTAGGTAAATTAATATTTCTACGATATTCTGGGGACGTTGCCATGCACGAGGCAGAACACTGTGATGCTTTAAATTGCATTTAACAGCAAAAAAAAACACTTTAGTTCATAAACCAGTTCATAAATGTTGCATGTATTTTCTTTCTTCACTGAAGTACAAACTCTTCCTGTCGATTTTTTATTTTTTTTGCTGACTCGAATCAAACCATCAGTGACACAGCATTTACAGTATACACCTCACTCACCTTCTTTTTTTCTCCGTATTGCTATTATTTTCCCCACCTTGTACTTTGTCTTTTCTGTTATCAAAAGCATAAAAGAAAAGAAAACAGTAAAAAAAAAAAAAAAGAAAGAAAAAAAGAAAAAACGTGTTGAGGTATTTTAAGGTTTTAATCTTCTTTTTTCAAATGAAGTATAATTAAAGACACTTCATTCTCTTTGGTTTGTCATTAACATCACGACAATAAAAAAATTTTTCAAAAAGAAAGAAAATGATGCACAAACAAACAATTAAACAGATAAACCATCGACAAACAGCGACGTTCTAAATACGTCGAGCACGTTTATGAAAAGCAGTAAGGTGTATTCGCAAACATTCGGGAACATTTATCTTCGCAAACATTCGCTGTCTCCAGAAAATGATCGATACGCAAATGATATCTGAATAATTAAGATGATGGTTTGATGATGATTAAAATGTTTTTTTTTTCTAAAAAGTAATTACAAAAAAACACACACTCGGCTCCAAATGGCCCCACGGCGACGCGAATGAATTAGAATCTCAAAACGAAATTAGGCAGATGTAAGATAATGATGCTGGCTATGCAATTAAAAAAAGCAGGTTTCGGCAGGAAAGATGAAGCTACAGTAGGAAACATGACGAGGAAATCACAGGAGGTCACAGTCCTGGTCAAGTCAAAAATATAAATATACATCCTTTAGTACCAGTCTGAACTCCATGTGCTGGCATGATTAGTTCCCAAACCCTTTCTTCACTCGAACACACGACATGACGTGACGGACGTAAAGCCTGTCATGCCTCGGTGGCATCAGTGCCCAGAAGCGAGCGAGTGAGTCCGGTGTCATTGATGATGATCCTGTCTGGACAAAAAAAATATAATTATCTCCCAATCAGCTCCTCAAATTTTTTTTTTCCAAGTGCAAAAAAAAGTCAACAAGATCCGGTAGTTGCAGAAAAGAGGCCTTAGAAAGAAATTAAAGAAACTCAACGGCGAGAAAGCGCTTGTTCTTCGAATCACGACATCTTCTGCGCCTGCTTTGTCTCAAACGGTGCGTCACATTAGGCTGAGATCAAGTATGCAAAAGAGTCAGGCAATTAGAACGAGCCGAGTCGCAGGAGGGACGAAAGAAAGGAGGAAGGAAGGAGGAGCGCAGAGGCGAGGCGGCATGACTCCTGGAAAACGAAGCATGGGCTGCTGGGGTGCGAGTTAGGGTGGCGCGCTGGCATCCCCGGGCGCTGGAGGAGTGTATCCAGACATGCACATGCCTTTACATTACCCGATGAAGCTGGCGCTCATTCCCCACCTCTCTCTCTCTCACACACGCACACACATCGTCTTCTTTCCTCCTCTCTCCCTCTCTCTCTCTCTTTCTCCCTCACCAACATCAGCGACACAAGAAAGCTGGAAATGATGCCCGGGCACACGCACCGAGCCAGACGGGCAAAAGACGACGGAGCAGGGCGGAAGCCAGCTTAAACCTTCCCCCAAAATGAAAATTAGGAGGAGGGATGGAGGGATGGAGGGATGGCGGTCGACTGCATTTTAAATTAGCGAATTTCCTTTTGGTGGTGCCGGTAATTAATTTTGTCTCGCCGCTTTTGTTTTTTCGAAAATTAGCTTCTGCCGCTTCGCCTTTGAAGAGAAGGAATTACGTGCCCCCTTTTTCCGCGTTCCCCTCCTTCTGGCCCCCCATGTGCTCCTCATCCTGTCCCCCAGCATCCTTTGTGAGAACGCGATGCGTACTCCTGTGCCTGTAGATGTTTTTTTTTTTTTTTTTTTGTATAGGAATGGGCGAAGAGCGTGTGCATGTCATCCATGCCAGTACGAAGAGGAGGAGAAAAAGCAAGAAAATAGGAAAAAAAAAAAAAAAAAAAGAAATCTCTCGTTGTAAGTTATGGGAACACTCTGAGACAGACGCGGGCGCTCATAAATTATCCGCTTCATTTGCATATTCCTGGCATAAGACATTATGCAAATACAGGTCTATTTGCATAATGGATTCCTCTTGTTGCCTCAGTTGGCTCGTGCTCGTTTTTATTTAATAATAAAAAAAAGAGAGAAAGAGAGAGAGAAAGTGGAAAGAACGTCAAACTGAACCCCGGAGAGAGCCGGGTGCCAGCGCCCACGATGTCTCTGCTGCGTCTGTTGGCAGAATTCTAACTCCTTAATGTGAAAGTGGTGAGAAAACAAATATGTGACAAAAAAAAATAATAATAAAAAAATAAACCCCTCCCCCCCAAAAAAAAGAAAAAAATAAGAATTATCCTGCAAAACTTTTACGTTTTATACAATTCTTTTATAACCTTAAAGATGGGAGACGTGTGTGTGTGTGTGTGTGTGTGTGAGTGAATGTGTGTGCAGAACGCACGATTGCGGTTCTCGCTCTTAATGAATCTGTACTACTTTTCACATTTGTGTGAGCGGCTGCCAGACTAATTAACAGCGGTTGGCAGTTGGTCTGGGGGGGGGGGGGTTGGCTTGTTATTAAATAATTAAAAGCAGCTCAGTTTCTTAAAAAAGATTGAAACGGCATACGCAACACACACACACACACACAAAAAGAATAATCAGAAAGCACTGTGTGCGCACGCTAATTGTTCAATCGATACTGCTAATTCAAGCTAATTCATCGAGCGACTGCTAATCACGGAAGACAAAAGATAATTACGATGGAGATGTACATATGGTGCGCGCTGCGGTAAACCCTGCAACGGCGCCTAAACTTTTTTTCCTCCTTATAAAAGAAACGTTACAGGAGTGCTGAAAGGGTGAATAAAAAGCAAAAACAAAACTATATTTAAAAATAAATAAGAAAAAAAAAAAACTTTCATGGTAAGGAAAAAACAGGGAGAGAGAGAGGGAGAGGTGGGAGGGTGGCAACGAGGAGGATTTTTGATTATTTATAACGGAACGCCGTTGCAACATCTTGCGGAGAGATCGGACAGCAAAACATGAATTACAATCAGCTCCAGTTGAGTGAACTCCTTCTTCCTCGGAGTGCGACTCCTCACTCCTCCACCAGCGCGGGGACGTGACCGGCAGGAAGGTTCTGCCACTCCGATAGTGCCAACCTACAGCAGAGGGGCAAGGCGAGGCAAGGCGGACACGTGGCGATGCCAGGCTGAAGAGGACGGCAAGGGGTGAAGGGGAGAAAGCTGGTGCAGCCGCTGGTGTTGTGCAACGTTCAGCTCTTGGAATCAATTAACCTTGTACGTTAATTAACGTCAAGCTTATAGAACAAAAAAGAAAAAAAAAAGAAAAAAGGGGGTGGGTGAGTGTGTGTGTGTGTGTGTGTGTGTGTGTGTGTGTGTGTGAGTGTTTGTGTATGTGTGTTGGGGGGTGATTAGAGGAAGAGCTGAAAATAGCGAAAGGGGCGGGTGCGAATAAAAAAAAAAAAACGGAGAAAAGACAGAGAGGAGAAGGGCTGGGCAAGCGAGAGAAACAAGCAGCGAATGTGGATGGCAGGGAAAAAAGCTGGCATGGTGCCATCCATTCACAAGTAGCGCCAAGGCGGACTGGCGTTTTGTGCGCAGACGGTGGGCGGGAAAACGTACCCAAAAAAGGGACCGGCGTCATTTGGCTCAAACTGTTAAACGAGCAAGGTTTTTTTTTGGTTTGTTTGTTGTTTTGTGGTTGTGCTTGGTATACGGCCAATATGAGACATATGGCGGCTTCTAAAGGCGTGGAAACTCCAATCAGAAAGAGAAGACGAATCCATCAGACGGGCGAGGGCACTACGGGAATACAGACGTCTAGAACTGAAACACAAGTACGGGTAACATGCCGAGTGTCTGTCCGTCTGGCACTTGGGCGTAGAGATGAATCATGACGCATCTGACAGCCGAGCCAGGGTAAACGATGCGACTCATGAAGGGGCACGAAGGATACGGAGACTGAGGAGAGAGCGATGACGGATAAAGTTTCTCGCTGGTGCCGCTGTCCAGAGAGTGGTGAAATGGGTGGGACGTAATGAAGCCCCTCCCTCGCTTTACTGCTCTCTGTGCTATTGTGTGTGCCAGGCGGGCAGCTAGGCAGTAGACACCGTGCCAACGTCCCCATTGGCATCTGTAGTGCAGCTGCAGAAGGCAGGTCGGCTTTGTGCGCCGTCTTCTCCGGAGACTCTGCTGCTGTTCGGTTCGGAGACGACATTTTGTTGTTGTTTTTTTTTTTTTTTTCGAATTATGCCATGGCACGCGGCCAACGCGATACACCCGTGTTGACGGGACGAGATGGCTGGCAAATTGCTGTGGCATCTGTGGCGGAAAGATGGAAAGGACGGAAACACAGTGGGGGAAAACGGCAAACGAAGATCCCGTGGCCGTCGCGGGTTGGGCGTCGAAGATAAGGAGAATCGAAAACAAACAGACATTAAAATGCCGTCGTTGACTAATTAAACACATAGAAGTTTACGACGGTAATTAGCGTGACGGGCTCAATGAAGGAAAAAAAAAAATTATAATAATGGCGGCAAGCTGGCATATAGAAGAGGTGGGTTGCGAAGCCCCTCCTTTTCGTTAACCACAGTATTTTTCTCCTCACAAAAGTACCACCTCGACAAGCCGCCTGCCACTCAGCGCTGCGATGAGGAATGTCTACCATGGGCACTGCTGCTGCTGCAGATCCTGCCAGGCTGCCAATCGCTTGCTTGCACCAAGAGGAGGGACCAAAAAAAAAAAAAGGGGGACCTGAGGGACTGTGCCAAGGGCAAGAGCAGCTGTTTACAAAAGCCACATAAAAAGGAAAGAGAGAGAATCAGCAAACACGGAGATGCATACTAATGAAGCGGCACATAAAATTATAATCAGGTTGACAGACGGGGATTAATTTATGCTTTTTCGCTCTTAACGAACCGTTAATTATTTTCGACTCATTAAAAAAGAAAACCCGCTTCCGATCCCGGGCTGCGGATTTCGCTCGCTCAGTCGCGATCAACTTTTTAAAATGACGGGGGATAAGGAAAAAAAAAACTGAAAGCAAAAAAAAAACAAAAACTCTACCTTAGCAGCAGGCAAAGCTATGACAGAGAGGTAGGCATGCAAAGCAGGGCAAGCGGGCATGCGTGTGTGAGTGAGTGAGTGAGTGTGATTTATCTACATTCTCAGCAATCACCAGGGAGATGAATGGCTCAGGAAGAAGACTCTGGACATCACCATCGTCAAGTAGCATGGGAAGACGAGGGGGATGGCACAACAGCCAGACAGCTGAGCCAACAGCTGAGCGAGAACTTGGTGGAGGGGGCACGGAAGGCAGAGGGACAAGCCTGCAGCCACAATGCTAGACACCTAATGGAGGCAGAATCCGCCCCTCCGACCCGCCTGTAACTCCGCCAAACGGCGCAGGGGGGCTGTGGGAACGTTTTTCAGCACCCTAATTTTGCCCCCACCTTGCCACCCAAAGAAGAAACTGCCAAACTCCTCCCTGCTTTTTTGTTTTTGTTTCGGGGGTTTACCGTCTGACACGGATGTGATGAAGACAGTACCAACTGGGATCGGTACCTCTCGGGTTCGGGGAGAACCACCATGGTCCACGCAGAAGAAAAAGAAGAAGGGAAAAAAAAAAAGAAAAAAAAAAAGGATATGGGCACGGGGCACCGAGCCAAGGATGGGCGCCGCTGTAACGAGAAAGATCGGATCGTATCATTAAATTCATTTTCATTTGTTAAAACGCGGCCGCAACAATTAAAACGGGAATTAGCATGGGGGATGATGGAGCGTCATCAACTTATGGTAATTACGAATGGATAACCCAAACTTTTCCTTACAGTTCTTCATCGTCTTGGAATTTTTTTTTTTTGGATGAGGGGCATGACTATGGAATATGAACAATTGAAGAAGCTATCCAAAGGGAGGGATTATAAGATCTTTGTGCTTCCTACACTGCCTTGGCATAACCTTCAAAATGACACAGCCAAGGCTGCCACCAGGATAGGCTTGGCAAACGCTGGCATCTTTGAGGGGGATCTCATCCAGCGTTGATTATTAAGCGTTCGTTATACGCGTTTGTTAATTGCTTTAAGCTTTAATTCGTCGTGGTTCCGTGGTTTACGTTTTATTTTTTTCGTTTTTTTTTTCCTTCTTCTTCTTTTTTCTCGCGGAATATATGTGGATATTATTGCCATTTGGAGCTAATGAGGTTTTGAGGATCTACCTATTTTAATTCCCGCAGGATGTTAATTGCGCCTTGTCTTCATTATGCAAATGGATTACAAAAAAAAAAGGAGAAAAAAATGACTGCTAATACAGACAAGGAGGGAGGGAGAGAGAGAGAGAGAGAGTGTGAGAGAGAGAGAGAGAGAGAGAGAGAGGGGGAGACATGGGGAGACAGGAAGAAAAGAAAGGGAGAATATTTTCTTTCCCTCTCCATAAGCCAGCATTCACATAATACCCACACTACATGCAAACAAGCAGAGAAAAGCTACTGCGATGCTTGGCAAGGCTAGTCTCCTCCAAGTCCTTCCCTGGAAATCCTTGTCTGTCTCTCCTCTTTCCCTGCTCGCTGCAGCCACGTCCTTCACGTGCCAAGGATCGCAGCTTGAACTGTGTGTGGATCTTACAAAACATGGCCGAGAGAGAGAGAGAAACCCCTGCCTGGAATTTAATTTCTCGCGATTGGATATTACCGTCGTTATTAAAGTTACAAGTCCTCGGGTGTTATTAGTGTTGAGGTTTCGAAACGTTGTGTTTTTCTTTTTTTTTGTTTTTCCGGGGCAAAGCGGAATGGAGAACGAGACAAACACGAGGACTGTGGAATGGGGATCGGCGCTAATGTCCTCTGTGCTTAATCATCGTACAGCAGAATGGTTTTATGCATATTTCATTTGCATATCATTAAAGCGCTAAAGCACGCTGGCGACTGGCGGCGGAGAGCAGGGAACGGAGGAGCGCAAATTGAAAAAAAAAAAAATGGAAAAAAGGAAACAGCGACTCATTATGCGATGACAATCTTCAAAGCCAAGCGCCCGCTTTTCCAGCGAGCAGCCAATTCGTTTTAATTCAACATTAATTGGGGTGGGTGGTGGAGGGGGGGGGGGTGCGGAAATCGAAGCAGTGGGTGCACTCAACCTTTCCAACACGGATTAATTGAACGTCTTGTACAATCTGAGCGGCATGAAGGCTTTGCGTATAACAAATATATCTAAATTATGTGGATACGTTGTTTGTATATATTAATCGTTTAAACATAGAAGGATCTTTCCTCAGGAAATAAAGGATTACATTTCTCTCTCCCCCTTTTTTTATACCCTGACTGTTATGGCATCGATGATGATGATGATAAACTTTTCTCAGCTTTTTAAAATTTTTTTATTATTATTACCACCCATGGATGCAAAATGATACACACAAACTACCCTTGGATGTGATATTCTTTTGAATAAAAGTGATTACGCTTTGGATAACGCGGATGCTTTGTAAAAAGAAAAAAGTTGAAAGCGTGCGGGGCGTGAGGACAGGATGGCACCAGGGATGGCAGCGAGTTGGGAACCAGCGAAACGGCACGTGGGGGAGAAGTGTGGGAATTGCCCGGGGGCATTCTGTCAAAAGCTTTTGCTTTGTCTTCATCCCCCCCCCCTCACCCCAAGAGTAAAGTTAAAAAAAAAAAAGTAAAGAAAGAAAGAAAAAAAAAAAAAAAAAAACATATTGTCCCAATTTCACACCCAACTGGTATAAGAAGCCTAATATGTGCGTAATTGACGCACAAATTATTACGCATGTCTGGACTGTGATTGGCCACGTTAAATCATTACGACTGATTAATTCTTTGCTTTTTTTATCTCAAGAGTACCCACCGTCTCCCCCGTCTTTCTGTCTGGCACGGGGTGCTTTTAAGAGCGAGAACTGTTGAAATACAGAGAAACACACGACTGCCCGAAATTAAAACAGACGTCTCCAGATACACCCAGATCTGACCTCTGACTAGTTAACCAGGATAGCATGAAAGAATGTGAAATTAAAAAAACTCACTTATTTCCTAAACCACAGATCTGTATTAAGTATTAGAAATTCAATTAAGAGAGAGAGAGAAATTAAATAATATGGGGAAACAAAATGCAACTTATTTATTTTTTTATTTATTTATCTTTTTAATGAGAAACTCATTTACCAATTTTCCCAACTCGGGGAACTACACATAATTTCATAATTCGTTATTAAAAAGTTTTAACCAAGGTTGCTTCCAACTGGGTTACGCCAATCGCGTACCAGTCCCCTGAGGTTCCGTGTTTAGCATATGCAAAAGGCGCGAGGGAGAGAGAGTGATCATGGTGTGTAATTAGCGTTTATGAATACCGCATACGGAAAGCTGCGGGGCAAAGGCGAGGGGTAGGAAGGGGGGGGGGGCGTTGTGGTTAGGCAGGCAGGCAGGGAGGCTGGCAGCCACTGGCAGTGGGTTTTGCGTCTGGCGCTTTGGAGCCACGATTCATGCAGATGTCGCTGTAGTTCTTCGGAAAACGCTTGCTCGAGCCGGAGAGGGAAGGGAGGGGAGGTAACGAGGAGCTCGTTTGGCGCCAGGTACACCTCCGGCTTGCGGTTTTAAGATGCACACGTATGGTGTGTATGCGTGGTGGTGATGATGGTGGTGGTTTGGGGGGGTACGATACGCCGGGAGAAGTCCTGCCCGTGTGAGATTTTGGGAAGGTTAGGAGTGTAATTAACATGAGTACTGAGGATTGTGTGTGTGTGCGTGGGGTTGGGGGAGTAATCACTCAATTTGTAAAGGAAAAATAAATATATATTGCTTTTCAGGCACAAACAAGGTACGGCAGAACTGATGGGGCATCAGCATTGCAACAGACATTATGCAAAGTGGTTGCATTAATATGCATAAGGAGCTGCTTTGTTATTCACCCGGGTGCTAAAGCAATATTGTTTGGAAGCACCAGGCACACTCTTGTTACAGTTGGGGAATGTTATCTCTCTCTGTACAAACACAACCGCTTCTTCTCCTCTTCTCCAGCCTCTTGCAGAATGTTTAATTATCACACCTTGCCTACAGTGTCACTTTTTTTTTTTGCATAGTAATTTGCTAGGTCCTTGGATTTCTTGTTCTTAGGCACATTGCAAAAAAATAAAATGAAATTTAACAGATCCTCAACTCTGAACACATTGAAGTGGGAATGTTCAACCTGTCATGCGGGAAACCATAAAAGTGGCTTCACGCGGTAGCGCGTGTCCAAGCAGCGCCGATTGCATCATCAGCTGCCTGGGTCTTTTTCTTTGCACGTCTGCAGAGAATCCAAGGTCAGGTTTCCACCCTGTAGTGGGAGGAAGAGATGAAACCGACTGGTGGAGACGAGCTGATGGTCTTTTGCCGGTAGACGGCGAAGGCTGGAGGGAGTACTGCGCTGTCTCTCAGCTTTGAGTCACTCCATCAGCGTTAACTCCGGCAACTCTTGACCTTATGCGGTTCCCGATAGAGTACCGGGTCCTCCATATCTACTGTACTGACAGCTTCATCAGTCCGCTCTCCACCAGCTTCGTCCCTCTGGATTGACAGCCGATGCCAGGGAACTGGGGCGTATGGGCAACTTTGTGCGAAAGACAGAACAATCTACTACACAGATCTGTAAAGGGCAAATGTTTTCGCAGAAATCCCCTCTGTTTAAAGAGCTTCTGGTTTGTTTATTGATTAAGAAAGAAAATGTGTTCCTCTAGTTTACTGCATCTGTTCTGTCAGAGTTTGTTTTAGCAATGCAAAGACATTATAACAATATGATCCTGACTATGCAGGAAGTTCTTTGCATTCCAAGTGCTAGAAAACAGATGTCAGACAGACAGCTTGGACTGTCCTGCGAGCTCAGCTGTTCCTCCGCAACATTACAGGCGTTATTGGGAAACCTCCCTCGGTTCGTTGTACATGGGTGGCAGACTGGGGCAACCTGTCGGCCGTCGCTGCAAAGCGTATTGGGTTTTCTGCCTTTCATAAAAGCATGATTCCTTTCTTTTATTAACTTTCTACACTTGCCCAGGCTTTTTGTAAAGATACTTTAGGGAGATAATCGATCAGTTTAACAAACACAGCTGCAAAACAGTTTTAGGCCAAGAACAGAAGTAATAAACGTTTTATTTATTTTATGTTAAATCAGATTCAAATGAAATCAGCTGACTGAGCTGTATATAACAGCTGAATAATCAGTGTGTTGGAGTCCTTCTGTGGAACGCTGCAAAAAATGCTGCTTTGCGACATTGACTATTGTTTATAGCGCTATATAAATAAAATTTATTGGGATTACAATCTAGCCAAACTATCTAAAATCTCTTAAAATAAGATTACAACAAACCAAATATAAGATTATAACCCTTTTAATTTACTTATATTCAAGATGTTTTTACTTAATAAAAAAACTTAGCAAGCGAAATATTCTTGAATCTCGCAAACCCATCGATAATTTCTTAACATAAGATTACAGCAAACCAAATATAAGATTATTTCTAGTCAAATTTTAGTAAAACTGCAAGTGAAAATGTCTTATCAGATAATATTGCTAGTTTTTAGGACTATACTTCCCTTGCAGTTTTACTAAAATTTGACTGGATTTCTTATGTTAAGAAATTATGGATAGGTTTGGCAAGATTCAAGAATATTTCACTTGCTAAGATGATAAGCAAGTCTTGTTTTTTTTGTAGCGTAGCAAGTAAAAATATCTTGAATGTATTTAAATTTAGCTACACTTTCTTAAAATAAGATTACAACAAACAAAATATCAGGTTATTAAGCTTATTTCTAGTCAAAGCTCCCTAAAATTGCCAAAAAAAAAAAAAAAAATTAAAACGTGTTCTGTTGGGAGATACTTTTGCTAGTTTTTAGAAATTAATTTCTTAAAAGAAGCAAAATCCTTTGCCAACAGAACAAGAAATGTCTTCTGGCAATTTTAGTAACATTTGACTAGAAATAAGCTTACTATTATATTTAGTTTGTTGTAAACTTATTTAAATACATTGTAAATAGGTTTGGCTACATTGAAAAATATTTCACTTGCCAAGATGTAATTTTTTGCATTGAAACAGTACTGTATCTCCCTCTTTTCCCTTTCGGGGTAAACAGACCTTACTAAAACACTTGGTGCTTACATGCAATCTGCATCTGTTTACATGCAAAGTATATTATGGAAAGAAAAAAAGAAAAAGAAAAAAGTTAAATATATTGCAGTAAATTTTTTCCAGGCTGGAGCACACGGCGTACGTTCGACTCTGTTAGAAACACAGTGACAGTTTGAGTTAATCCACAAGTCTGTCCACAGTTTGCTGTAGTAATAGGTCAGATGAAAAGTTCAGTAAATTGCCGTTATTTCAGGATGTTACTAAATCCAGGCTCTCACAGTTTAGCGCAGATGTGTGATAATGCAGCTCTGTGCCATGTCCACAGCAGGATACAGTTTGACGGGTGTTTATAACGTAATGTCGAGTATTATCAGTACGATTTAGCCTTCACAGTCGCAAGGCTTTTAGTAGTGAGCAAAGATCGGTGGTTTTAGAAGGTATAACATGGACATGCTCACGTACTCGGTTAGGCGTTACTGTCACCAAAAGTGGTGACAGTAAAAGCAGGCAAAAGACATTTTCATTTGCCTGCTTTTGGTGGCATGTCTGCTGGTGTTAAACCTGAATAAATAAACAATACTTTTTAAATGTAATACATTTCTGACAAAGGTGAGACTGCTGCATGCCGCTTGTGTAACATCCAGTGCTAGAAAGGCGGCAGAGGATGACGCAAAAGTTAAGAGGACGGGGTACAGAAACGGTAGCGGTGATCTGAAAAATCTGACGGACGTTTGAGTTTATGCAAGTCTGTTTTCTGCATCACTGTAAGTTGTTTTTGTTGGTCTTTCGGCTGCTCCCAGCAAGGGGTCGCCACAGCGGAATATCCAGTCCGCACTACAACTTGGCA
>JAOVVA010000004.1:2361254-2372801 GCA_028565275.1 Leiocassis micropogon | reverse complement strand
CACACACACACACACACACGTGTATACATGACAGGTCTCCGAGGCAGCATGTATATTTCAGGTAAACCTGCGATTGGTATTCTTGTCAGCGTGTGTGTGTATGTGTGTGTGTGTGTGCTGTATGGCGAGCGGTCTGTGCGCTCAGCTTCGCATCGGAGAGTGGCTCATTGCAGCACGGTGCAGTAATTTCTTTGATCATTTTTAATGGTGCTGTTCGTTTCATGTGGGTGCGGATGCTTGTGCACATGCGCGCACTCACGCCGCACACAAACCGCCCTGCAGGTGTCATTTCACTCCTCCGGCTCTGGGATTAGTATGCGGCAGGCAATAAAGAGCTGGGTCATTACGCTACGCCGCACGCATCCGTAATATCAACACACCAGCGTCATTACCTTTTCAAAAGGACACTACTGGCTCGGTGTCTGCTCAAAGAAATGGTATGTGGAAGAGAGACAGAGAGACGAAAAAGCGAGATCTAAGGACTGGAGATGTACATGTAGGACGTATTGGAAAGAATTAAAGCTGGAAAATGCAGAGACGAGGTTCGGTGTATAAACGGCTTAAACGTTAATAGGACAGGGAATAATAATCAACATTGTCTGCTTACTACTTAAAAAAAAGTGACCGATTTTAACTTATAACTAGTATTTACAATCATAATCACTTTAATTATAAAGTGTGCAATTCAGTAGCCTGGGCTCCTGGGACGAGTGATCCTACTCATAACAACAAAATTTATTTATTACTACAGCACTAAAGTTAGTCCCCACTACCTGCTGCATTACACACACCATCAGGTTGCCTGTTACTAGAGCGATTTTTATTATGCTTAATATTAATAATATTATTATTATTACTAGCTGTGCTCGCGACTTCGTTTATGTGGAATTTACAGTAATTGCACACTCATGAGCGTTTTTATAAAATGTATAGCGGCATCTGTTCTGAATGGAATTTTGTAATGAACAAAGATTTTTCATATTATCTTGAATGTGGGTGCGAGACTGCGTTTATTAAGCAGATTCTGATCGCACAGTTGCAAGCTAGCCTTAAAAAATGTACAGCGACATCTGTTAAATTTTAAAGTGAAGTAATGATTTTTTTATATATATATATATATAAGGGCATTTTCTGATTAAATTTCAAAGCAGCATATCTTCTCCTCCCATGGGTTGATTGCGATGAAACGAAGCCTATATGTTACCTCAAACTTGACCAAATGAAATGTCAAACGACAACCTGCTAACTATGTGCATCAACAGAGAGCTAGTTAATCCATTTCACTAGCTAGTTATTTGACTTAGTCAGTCAGTCAGTCAGTGTGTGGTACACTGGAAGTTGTTTGTCAGTCTTCTACGTCTAACCTTAAAATTGTGGTTCATACTTCAATGCTTGATTTATTCATTTTGTTTTTGTCCACGATGTTACCCTCGCCATGTTCCACATCCATAATAATTATATTACTGCAGTAAGAATCCAGCCCACAGGGGGCATGGCGTCTATAAAACCACCTTCAGAAAAATGTAATAAATAAATAAAACTGATCCGACATCCTTAAAGCTTCATCATGTCGTGAGGTTAATACTGTACCAAAGCCGCCTCTCTGCTTAGCGAAGACCAGCGCGCTTGTTCGCCGACCGCCCCCTATACTTATATTCCTATTTAGACAACGTTCTGGTCTGAGCGTGTAGAAGACAGAAAATCGAGTGGCGAGAAAGAAACAACACCTGTAACACCTGTTCATGCATTCAAACATCCAATCAACCGATCATGGAGATCAGGTCAAGAGCTTCAGCTTCACATCAGACACCAGAATGTGAGAATTAGGATGAGAGCGTGTCTTCTTCATGACTTTGACCCTGGCATGGTTCCTGGTGTCAGTTTGGGTATTTCTGAAGCTGCTCACCTCAAACAAGCATCGCAACAATGTCTACAAAATGGTGCTGGAAAAAAAATATATATATAAATCTTTAAAGCCTATAGTAACTTGAAACACTACTCTTTACAACCGCGTTGAGCAGAAAAGCATCTCAGGACACTCAACCTTGAAGCAGAAGGGCTACAACAGTGAGACCACACCGAGATCCAATACTGTCAGGAAACAGGATCATCCAAACCCGTCTGTAAAAATAAATAAATAAATAGCCCGGTGCAGTAACGCTATGCACTAATTGTGGCTGAACTTGGGTTCTCTTTATGGGTGAAATATAATTAGGGGGGAAAAAAAGAGAGTTGTAGCTCTGACAGCTTTCCAGAGATAATCTGCGGTGCTTCACACTTGAATAGCAAAAACTAATATTAAACTCTAAAAATATTAATGTGTTTTATTTATAAACTGTTGAAGTTTTTTTTTTTTTTATTTTGAAATATGATCATCTGAGAGTGGCCCTAAAGGTCTTTAAATAACATTAAATATTATAATATGAAATTCTTTTCTGTGGCGTTTGGCTTGAAATGTCCTTAAATAAGAAAAATATTTTATTTGTTGTCTTTTTGGAAATAACTGCTTTATGGTTTTGATGCAATACTTTGCAACATCCCTGCCAAGAATTCTCATGACAAAGACATTTCCCAGCACCATCATCATCATCAACATCAGACAAGATCTTACATCATGTAGATGTAGTGCATTCATTACTCCAATTAGCCTGCAGAGGGCAGAAAATAACATGCAGATGCCCATGGCTGGTAAGTGGAGTGATTTTTTTTTTCCCCTTCTTTTTTTTTTTTTTTTTTGCATGCTTAACAGATGTGCGGGCAAATCTTGCTCTAATGACCTGGTTGAAGTCTAGAAGTCCAGGCGTGTGTGTCTCCACATGGACAACAGCTGGTGCTGACAAACCAAAATGCTGGAAATCTTGGCTAGAACCGAAGAGATGTGCGAGTAAGATTACAGTAATTAGATGGTCAGAGGTTAAGGAAACATAATCTGATATAACTTGGACTTGGCTTGGCGTAGGCATCATCACCTCGTGTCCAGGATCCTGTACATTGGCGCAGTGTGTCTTTGCTCAGCTGGAGTGGATGTCTCTTTAAAGATGTCTATAGTAGATTAGCTTTGAAAAACTAACCACATTCTTTTTTTTTTTATTTTCAAGGTGGTGATTAAGAATATGAATTGATTTTTTTATGGTGATAAATGCAAGGTTATACATGGTCCACAAAATTTTGTTTTTTTCTTCCCAATACTGTTGGAGGCGCGCGATGTCACTGTTATAATTTCTCTTCTCTGGAACTAAGAAGACCAAACCTGTTCCAGGATGACAGCTTCATAAAGACATGATGTGTTATGGTTGGAGTGGAAGAACTTGAGTGTTGTGCACTTGGCATACCAAATAGGTGCGTACTGCCACCTACTGAATTGGAGTAATCAGATGCACAAGTGTACTGTTCTTGGGTACGGAACAATACTTGGAAATTTTAATGCACTGATTCTTTACTTTATGGTGATTTTTGATGATTTTTGGCTCGCTCTTGTACTTTTCTAAAGCTAAAGGTTGCTGAAGAAAAAAAAATAGATATGGAAAAATATATAAGAAAGAGCCAGGAAGATGAACGGGAAAAATGTTAAAAGAAAAGATAAATAAGGTTGTCTTGTAAAATGGACGGAATATGTACTGTATATTTCCATATTATGTTCACATATTTCAAACTTACAGAGCAAAATATAAAATAAAGATGCAGAAAGATAAAGGACCAAATACAGAACCTTGAGGGACCCCTTCGCGTAACAGGAGCTGAAGATGATGTGGGTTTAATATACTAATAATATAATACTATAATTTTTTTCGTTTGTTCCCTGTCTTAGCTAACCTCACACACCTCAGCTAGCTAGTATAATTAAGCAAACCAGACGGCTAACTGTAGTAGCCAAGTACTTTGTGTAAAAGTTTTATAATTTAAAAAAGTTTCAATATATGTCTATGTCAAAGTGTGTGAATCTAACGATGTTTATCACACTATCTGAGATAGTAGATGTACTGTTAAGTTCAATAGGTACATAAGCAAAGTATACCCAACAACATTTAGCTGTTCTTGTAGCTAAATGAACAGAAAGCCACACTCTGAAATCTAGAGCAAAACCATTTCTAAAAAGTGGAGGTTATTACTCCAGAAAAGCAGGAACAAATCTCTATCACATTAAAATAGGTAGGAATGGATGTTACAGCCAGGCATCTGAAGATTTTTGACTGCATAACTTGGATCTTTGTATGTTATTTATCAGACTGCTGATTGGCCTTGGATGTTAACTATATTGTGGTTTTACAACTGAATTAAAGAACTCATGGCTGAATAATACACACTCATAGCTGGCAGGCCTAACGATTCCCTCAGCACCTGGAGAAAAAAAAGAGGGGGGGGGAGTAGGGGGGGCAGAAAAAGATCCCACCGGCCTGATAAAAGAGCACGCTTTCTGCAGCAAACGTGCTCATTTTCCAGACGTGGGCCTCCAGTTCACTTTAATTGGCCTTTTCTCCAGCGTTGGACCTTAATTACTTTGTTCCTGGATTAAAGGCCTCAGACTGTTCAGACAAGGCTAGGGTCCTAACCTTTACCAGACTGCTCTCTTTTCTCTCTCTCTTACACACACACACACATATATATAGAAGTGGAGTGTGTATTAAAGTGTGGGGGGGAGGGGGGTGCAGCCTCAGGTCCAGCACGCGTTCCACACAGTGGACCACTAACCTTTCCTTTGAGGCTGTCGACTCGAAAGGTCACTAAGAGATATGCGGCTGATGCAGTCGTGAGACATCTGGAATATTGTTGATTTATGTGCATATTTCTCTCCGTGCCAACAACAATAATAATAACGCTGAAGTATAAAGCAGTCCATTTGCAAGGCTGTGCTGTTTCTCATTAGGAACATGGACTTTTAACTGAAGCCTCTCAGGAGCAGAATCTGAAGAATTAGAAGCGCAGGGAGAACAAAAAGTCGATCGCTTTTGTACAATGACTGCTTACAGCGGAAAACCTTGAAGAGGTCTGTTTATGTCTGTTGTAATCCGACAGGGAAGAAATTCCTATCAGCACGAGGTGCATTGTGCAGCGTAGGAGATGCACGAAACAAAAGGACAATTGATCTGCTTTTCATTTTTAGATTTGAAACACAGTAGAATGAATCATGCTTAATCATTATGCTCATCGAAGGACGTTGTAACCAAGATACTATACTTTTTTTTTTTTTTTAACCGACTTGCCATTTTCACCATGAAAGATTTATCTGTAATAAAGCTGGATGATTAATATTTTTTTTTTCTGTCACTGATTTGTTAAACTACGTTCTCATCCATTTAGATTTAGTTTTGTGCCTACAGTACACCATATAACCAGAAGTATGTGGACACATGATTGTCTCACCAATATGTTGTTCTTCACAGTTGTACTGAACGTTTGTTGCTAAGAGGCCTGAACCTGTTCCAGTCCAGAATGACTCTGGTCCTCTTGTGCACAAAGCCAGCTCCATGTGGACATGGTGTGTTAAGGTTGGCGTGGAACATCTCGAGTGTCCCACACTTGGACGAACTGGAAGGCCAAATGTGCGCCAGACCTCCATGCCTGACATCACCGTGTAACCTCACTAATGCTACTAAACCTCACTTTCAGCCATATCGAGCCTCAGTTGCGTTCGCTGGATATATTTTCTCAATGTTTTATTGTTGATCCTAAACTGGAGATTTACTAAGGAATCTATAAAGAGTAAAACAGAAGTGTGTGCGCTTTTTCTAGTAAAGTAATCAATATTGGGGTTTGGTGAAGTTTCCCAAAAAGAAACGGGATGGATTTCCAATAGCGCACCTAGAGAGTGTTTTATTCCTATTATATATGACAGCAATTTGTCAATTACTGCATCTTTTTTTGGTTTGTTTTGGTAATGAAGATTGTGATATATTTTTTTACTAGTTTTACTTCCACATTTTATAGATTAATGTTGCTAATAGCGGATTTCACAGCTATAAACAGCCATTCCTTCAACAGCATCTCAATGTCAATAACACAAATGGCAATTATTTATACACGTGAAAAAGTTTCACATATTCGTTCATGCATTATTCAGGGAACTGAAAATTTTTATTTTTATTTTTTTTGCATTGAGTCGACTATACGTAATGAACGTGTCCGCCATGTCTTGCCCCCGTTTCCAAAAGTGTGTAAGAAATATTTGTATTTTGTGTTGCATGGCTTCCCCCGGTGTGGCCTGCAATGAGTGATAGGCTAATCGATGTGGAGTCTAATCAGTCAGCTTAACTCTAATACCTTGGACAGGTTCACATCATTATCATGTCAGGCAGCACACACTTTGAGGTGACAAAGAAAAAGGCTCAAAGATTAAAGTCAATCTAAGTGAAGGGGTCTCTACAGGTTTTAAAGCTGTGGGCAACATAAAGGAGGTGCTTTATCTGAAACGCAGCCTGAATCGGAGCTGCAGAGAACACACACACACACACACACACTCAACACTGCAGCAGTCACCGGCTGAAACCATCAGGCTTTTATGTGCCCCAAACTCCTAAACCACTTCCACTGCCGCAGTTCACCCGACTCCTCCATTAGCAGGCCTCGGCTTTGGTTCGAGTTTGCTCGCGTTAAGAATACGCACGGGGTGGAGGAGGTACCGAGAGAGCTTATAAATCATCTATAAACGCCTTCACACAAGCTGTTTACAGGTAGTAAATGACGCATAAAACAGGAACCAGGTTTGCATTTCAGTTTATAAAGGGCTGGTTTAAGTTAGATAGTCGCAGGTTAGCTGCCTGCTGACTTCGCACAAAAAAAAAAAAAAAAAAAAAAATTACACTTTGAGTGCTTATATGTTATTTCTGTTCCTGAGCGAGCCGTGAGACGAGACCTGAATTTGGATTCCACTTTCATCAGAGTCACGCTGTTTATTTATTTACTGTTATGTTTAATGCTGCAAGACATCACAAAAATAAAAACAAAAACACTTCATTCCTGTATGGCAGCTATAAACATTTGCTCCTTCACCAGCCTCTCGTTTTTTTCTCTCTCTCTCCTAAGGTTATTTGTGACAAACCTCAAAAATTGTAAAAACTGAAATACTGAAGCTTAACATCTGACTGTAACAAAGCACTGAAGAGTCCTTCCATGAAATGTTAAACAAGCACCTCCTAATGAAAAACTTAATCGTATTAACAATCAAAATTTTTTATTTTTTTAATTTAGGTATTTCATCTTGATTAAAATTAGAATAAGCACATGTATAGAAACCCATCATCTGAATCTAAAATACTGTAGATTAATAAATTGTTTGTGGTGTCATTCATATGAATGCGCTGTTGCATTTAATTCTAATAATATAGATTTTTATATATAGTAAAAAAATGTAATTAATTTAACTCGTTACTCATGAAGCATATTTCTGTAACCTCCAATGTAAAACGTGATCAAAGTTGATACTCACTCTTTTCATAGCACATGACGGTTAAAGGGAGATTTCTTGTACACTAGCTAAAACATTCGTTAGGGCTAAAAGCGCCAGCGTTAGGTTTCAGTAAAATATAATCAAGAGTGGAGGAACTTTCAGGATCAATTTAGTATTCAAATGCTCCAAGGTGTGAAACCTGTAGTAAGTGGGTGTAAAGTAATGTGTGAGAGGTTTGAATCAGCTGTTCAATGAAAGTATGAATCCAGCTTTCTTAAAAAAATAAAGACGTTTGGAAAACAAACTAGACGAGGTTGTGTGGATTAAATGAGCAGCAAGAAATGAGCAAAACAAACTTTTCCAACTTAAACGATAACCTGCCCAACATCACCGGTACATCTGGCAAGTTATTTCCAGCAATTAAGGAATCTGTAAAAAGCAATGCAGAACCTATTGGCGGGATGATCATTGTTTATAGTCGACCATCAGTTGATTTACTGTGAATTTCAAAACAACTGATTTGTAAAAAATTGCAATAGATTTCAATATCGTCACTGATAACTACACACGCTCACAACATGGCCGCATAGATGCCAGACGACACGTCTCGAGGTGACCTATTATACAATTTTCTTCTAAATGAAAAATATTTTCTTTAAAAAGCAGTTCCTGGATATGAGTGTACTTTGATTTCAGGAAAAAAAATTATACAGGTGAATGAAGGAAAATCTTAAAATGAAGAGCATGATGCGAAATGAAGAACGACTAATTCTAGAAAATGTACTTCTGCTTTCATAGCCGTGTCGTGTTTGTAAAGTTAATATATTGGGTAATAGATGATTTAGTGAATATTTAGTGTAATATGTAGTGACTGCTAATGAGAGTGCAAGGAGACTTGTACTGGGTGGTTAAACCAAACCTATGATCGATTATGGAATGAATACCAACTTGCACAAACATAAAAGTATGACTTGTTTGAAATAAAATAATAAATCCGCACCCCATAAAAGTATGCTATATGATAAAAAAAAAATGTCTGCAGATTCTCAACCAGAGTAGTTCAGGATTTAACTTGCACACAACAACACACAATGTTAAATGTGCAGACACTGTGGGGCAATGTTGACTTGCTCACTGATGAAGCATGTTCCATAACGTTAAGGACAGCCTAGCGCCAATTAAACCACTGGCTCGAGTAGGGAAGGAAAAAAAAAAGAAAAAAACTGATAATAAAGCCATGCAATACTTTGACCCAACAAGCAAATAGGGTGAGCTCAACATTAGCCAAGTCCTCCATCATGGAATTGGTTCTGCTGTGCGTCAAAAGTGCCAAATATGCAAAAATATGTGTCTGCATGGCAAAAAGTGCAGGCCTATATTAAGAGGACTGATCTGGTTTTGTAATTAGTGTTGTCTGTATAAGGTCAAGCTTATTCAATTCGTGTGGAGATTAAATCACTGCAAGGTCTTTAGAGTCAGTGGCAGAAAGAGAGGGAACAAAGCACGGAGATGTGGAGTGAGGAGTGTGTGGGGGGGGATCAGCCTGTGAGTAAGTGAGAGACAAAAGAGAGAGAGAGAGAGAGAGAGAGAGAGAGAGGGCTTCATGAACTCTGGCCTTGTTTAAACAATCCAGAACAAAAACAGTCATTTAAAGGATTTTTTTTCTCTTTTTTTTCTGTCAAGTGTCTAAGTTCGCAATTTGCTCTTTCTCAATGGCTGTCAGCTTACTTGATAACGTAGACTTTGCGCTAACGCGAAACTCTCGTGGATACTAGTCTCTCCAAACACAGTGTTTTGATAACTAAATTGCTTCTCTCATTATACTGAAGGGAGCCAAAGGTCTGCATTGCAAGAGTGTGAAATTAGAATTTTTGCAGGATCAAAAGTACAGTACATCATTACAAAAAGAACATTGGCAATTACCTTACAACGATGAACATAATGAACTACGGCCTGAAAATGACTAAAATTCGGCGTTTTTTCCCTCTGTTGAATAGCTGACACTGATTAAATGTTGCGTGTTAAAGGCACTGATGATGAAGGCCCTTCCTGTCTGAGAGCATATTTGAGATTAGCCTGTGATTATTTCCAGGCTAACAGCGAATGCAATTAAGAAAGATAAATTAAGAAATACAACTTAGCCCTACACCCGAAAGGGAGAAAAGTTTTTCATACTTTGGCATGAAGATCAAATCATGCTTGACCTTTTCTTTTAAAAAAAAAACACTTTTACTTGATAAGATAATATATAGAGACAGCCTTATAGAAACTGATTGTATATTAGCTTGTTTTGTTTAAACTAATGCAGTGCTGTGATACGTCTCTCTCACAAATTAATAATGAAGAATAAATTAGAAAAGGTAAACAATCATTGTGTTTCTGTGAAGATGCTTTCTGACATACAAATGTTAAAATGTCAAAATTAATACAATTAAACTACTCTTTTGCTTTAAACTTATCAAGCAAACAATATTGAGTCAATACTTTATTTAGCCAATAGGTGCCAATACTTAGTGAAATTAGAAAGACTGATTTTATCCTGGGTCAGCCTTCTGTAGGTCCAAAAACCATTTTTGACAAATCTGATTTATGTCATAAAATTTAAACTCACCATGTTGTTGTTTTTATTTTTTTGCACTTTTTTACGTTTAAAGACGTATTTATCTAATCAAACTTTTTGGCCTAATGATGATTTAAATATTCATTGGGTTGAAATCATCTATATAAAATGATGACTCTCTCAAAGTAAAAAAAGTTATTTGTATGCGAAATTTTTCTTAAAAGTTTCTAAACGCTCTTCATAGTCATGTGACTAGGGCTCATTATAATATTTAAGCCAGAAACATCGCTGAAACGGACCGGAAAACTAAGAGACATGAGCAGACAGTAAGAGATTTTGCAAAGAAAAGGGTTTAATCAAACCAGAGTTCTCAAAAGTCTGAAATATTCAGTCTAAAAGTTGGTGGAAACAAAGAAAAATTATATATATATATAAATTTTTTGAATATCACATAAATGTAGATGAATTAAACCTCACCAATATTTCCAGGTTCATGCAACAGCATTGTTCATGCACAGTTTGAAACAAACATTTTACTTTTATACGTTTGCATGGTAGTTATTTCGTAGTTCCTAGTTACTTTTATATCTCTGCATTGTTGTTTGGTACATTTACAGTCCAAAAAAGATTGTGTCTCTCATTTATGATACGGACAAAAATCTTAAAGCGACAAAAGTTCAATGAGGTAAGCTGAATACATCTTTAAACATTTTGTTCAGTGCAGATGCTGAGTGAAAGTTCTTTTGTTGTTGCTGTTTTTAATAAACTTTCACTACAATTCTCCAAAAAAATACAAACGAAGTGACTATTAACTTTTTTTAAAAGACTAACTGCAAAAAAAAATAGCTAGCTAACTTTTAACTTCTAGCAATTGCTTTAAAAACAATCTGTGTGATAATTTATGGACTGTAAACCAAAACTTTTTTATTTAGGAAAATAAAATTTAATACTGAAAAAAAATAAAACAAAAACAAGACAGGCAGTGAATATTTATTCTGGTCATAAGTTATAGCTGAAAAAACACCTAAAAAGACTTCTGTTTTAAAAATAAAATACCGAAATATCTTTTGACTTGATTATATTTTATTTCAGATAAAGTTTGATTCATTGAAAAAAAGAAATATCTAGAGTTAACAGGTTCTCAAAATTATCTTTACAGGCTTACATGCTTGATGTAGCGATTGCGCATTGTAAATTCAATTACGTAAACATTTTCTACATCTCTCAGTTACAAACCGATTTAACAAATGAAGAAAATAAAAACAACATAATAGCCTGATCATGCCGTCTAATATAAAAGACATAAATTTAAAAAGAGCCCTTTTGTCAAGCTGCCCATAATCATCAAACAGAGCTGCACTGTCAACAGTTTCCTCTGCTAATCGACGTGTCAATCAATGGTGGTGGCGAGGGTGGCTTTTAGAGAGGCCCCGGGGTGGCAGTTTAGAGCACGCTCAGTTTAACATGCCACTAGCGGAGCAGGAGTAAACAGAGAGTGATATAGACTGGAGTATTGACTCGGTGATAAATGCCATTGATCAGTTGGCTCCGGCACTTTCAGCAGCCTCACAGAGCTGCCTCGAATGCCCACACACACACACAC
>JAOVVA010000004.1:2343080-2361154 GCA_028565275.1 Leiocassis micropogon | reverse complement strand
CACACACGCACACACACACACAAAATGCAGCTCACACACCTACCTCTAGGAGGAGACAGACAGGTAGAGAGCAATAACTCTACACCTCTTGTACCATAACATCAGCTGGCAATAAGGTTAATCTCGTTAAAATAAAAATGCAAAAAGGAGTGATTGAAAAAGAAGAAAAAAAAAGACAGTTTTTTTTCTTCTTTTAATTTAATCAGTAAATTTTTATTCAAATCATGTAAAAAGTGCCACTAGGTCATTAAATAAGGCTTGAATCTGGGCCGCATTCTGATAAAATGTTATCACAGCGACGTCTCTGCTGATCGCTGTACTATACGTTCATTTGCAAATTATCTGACTGCAGTGAACAAAAATCGATCCCTGTTTTATTTTTCTTGCCGTTTCTAATCTTCAGCGTGTTTAAAATATGTGCGTCAGTCGGTCGGTCAAATGTAGCTCGGAGTGACCTTCTGAAAATGGTTTGAAAGATTGGATGGATCATGCGCATCTTGGCTGTATTTCTGTGTCGAACCCACAGTCAAGCTCTAAACCTGTTTATAAAACATTCTGGTTAAATACTACGATCGACTGGTCTGAGTGGTCACATGACTCTGACAGATGTAACAGGTCAAACAAAGGGACTTGTAAGGGTAGACACAACCTGAGACTAATAATAAACAGATCAAAAATTGTGCTAAAAAGTAAAAGTTTTATTAGGAGAACTTTAACAGCACTTTTTTTTTTACTTTTACTTACAGGAGTCGTCTTAGTAGTGAGCATTTTTATAAGTCACTATACAAGCTTTACAAGCTGTTCCAGGTAGAAAAAAAAAAAGAGAGAGAGGAGTGGAGAATCGACAGAAAGTTGCACAACATTAAATATATCTATAAACCACTGCCAAGTTCAACTGCCTTTAGCTTTGATTACTTCTGTGGTTTCCAAACTTTTTGTGCAGGGCCCCTCTTTTGTAGATAAGAATATTTTTGAACCTTTAACTCTGACACACACACACACACACACACACACACACACACACACACACACACACACGTCTTTGGCTTCTAAACTCAACTGGTATTGATTTTAAACACTATACTGTAATTAATACTAAATACTGAAATTTCTTATTGAACAAAACATTGTGTGCCAATTTTTACTTTGTAACAGCATTGACTGCTTTCAACATATCCTTAATAGCTCATCGCCCACCCTTCAAATTAGGGACGCACCCTTCAGTTAAGGAAGCACAGGATTATGTTATATGTTGTATAGCTCATGTGTATAAATGATTCCTTATGCTCCCAGAGCCATTTTTTCACAAAGTCCTGGAATATGGCCGGGGAAGAAAAACTCCATAGATGTGATAACCTGGTCACATTCAGGTCGTCAGCGGACTTTATTGTTTGCGAAGCCTAGACCCGAGCAACTGAAGCAACCCCAGATCATAACACTGTCTCCAGAGGCTTGTACAGTGGACACTATGCATGATCGCTTCATGCGCTTCCTGTCTTACACGGACACGCCCATTGTCCTGGAATAGACTCATCAGATGAATCACATGACCTTTTTTCATCGCTCCAAAGTCCAATCTTTATGCTCCATAGCCTTTTTTCCCTGATAAACCTTACTAACAAGTGTTTATTCCACACTGTAGATAGCGGTCATTTAACAAGTCTCAAATTTTGTGGACTGAGCAACAAGACAGTCTTTATGATTGCAGCAGCAGCCTTTAAAGATAAAACATACAAAATGCTGCAATATTGATTTAATCTTACAATCCATAAGCTGTCTGATTCGAGCTTGCTTCTGTAATTTTTCTTTTTTTCTTTTGGATGTTCTGGAAATACCTGATAAAAGACACAAACTTTACATTGAAGTAAAGTGATGAACAGCTTCTTTAATCATCGATACATGTTGTGTACCTTTTAAAAGTTTTTTTTTTTTTATATTTTCTTTAACTGTGTTATTCTGTGACATTACAGGAATTTCCCCATACTCCTACTTCATAAACTCCAAAAACTAATCTGCAAGACAAATGACTGATAGGACAAATGTAATTCTAACACACACACACAAAAAAAAAAAAAAGCAACAGCTTCAATAAAAACATCGTGTCTCACCTCACCTTGCAGTACTCCCTCTTTCTCAGCATTTGCTCACTCTCTTTCTGTAGGCATCCACCCATTTTAATTCATATTGGATTTTTTTTTTTCCTTTCACCTTTCACAAAGCGTCAATTTCAGACAGTATAAAAAAAAAAAAAAGTAATATTCCGGCAATAAAGCTTGATTTACACCTCGCACCAATCTTCCCTTCTTCCTTTTTTTTTTATTTGATCATTTAGTGAGGATCGTATAACTGTATATCAGACACAAATGAAATCAGGTCCAGTGCATATTAAGGGCCGTGTCTAGCTGCGGCTCTAACAATGCCGCGGTCCTGCTACCCGGGCTCTGAGGTGCACCAAGGGCAAAGTCCCGTTCATTTTCAGGCCCATTTCCTCCCATGATTAGGCGATCAATCAATCCCGGGGCTTCAATCTCATCAGGCAGACGGGATTATCTGCCCATCTCTCCCCCTCTCCGGCGCTTACTCCCTTCTCTAGCTCACGTTCTCGCTTGCTCACAGCAGCGCATTAACATCAGATCAAGTATCGCAGGACCCGTGCAGCCTGTAACGCCAAACAGACCACAGACAGACATCTCATCATCTCCCTTCTCTTCTAATACCCCCTCAGCTCCCCTGATACACAAACACACTCTCAAATGTGAAGACGAGCCCTCAAGGCTGTTAGTCAGCCAAGACTGACAAAAGAGAGCATCCTTAAATCAAGCAGGGTTTTTTTTTTTATCATTATATCATTATTATTTTATTATAACAGCATTTTTCTTGCCATTATTAAATTATTAGCATCATCTAATGTGGGGTAAAATGTAGAAAAAATATATTAAAACATAATGAGAATCGGGATTGTCTTAAAAAAAAAAAAAACACGCAGCAAGATTTTTTTTGTTATAATTTCAACATCTTTTACTATTTTTAAGTGCAACAAGAAGAGGGAGGAAAAAAATCTAGCATTCCAAGATGGCTGCCAATGATACAGCATTCAGCTACACTGTGTTCATGTGTACAGAGGACAGCAGGTCACGGCGTGTGTGATAAACCACAAGCAGCAAATCTGTGTGACACCACTGAAAAAAAAAGAAAAAAAACTTGCTCTAAGAATAATATGCAGGAAAAATAAAACACAACGTGGTGTGCCGTTATAGGAAAATAATACACATCTATGTGGACAAAGTCTATTTTGCCAAGAGCTCAAATGTTTTATTTATTATAGAATAACACTTGATGGTCCCATCCAGAAGTTATGCGGGACACTTGAAGTGTATTCCTCATGTCCAGTCTGCTCCGAAATTTCATTTCGGTTGCTGTCACTGCAGACGACCCTGTCTCAAAAAAAAAAAAAAAAAAAAAAGGTTGTTGGAATTTTATTGCTTTCGTGGCGATTTCAGGATATTCCGCCTTGATTTTAATCTAAAACGTGAGCATAGTTGCTTTAAACACAATTTTTTTTATTAAACAGAGGGGGCTCCGTGAGTCAGATGTTGCGACGGAAGCAAATGGGAGACTATTTCATTATATTTATCTAATAATTAAAAAAAATAAAACACTCGGCATATTTTTATGTTCAATAAAATAAAAATACAGTGAAACCTGAAACCTTGAATTGCGAGTAACGCGGTTTGCGGTTGCTCCGCAAGACGAGCAAAGATTTTTAATAAATTTTGTTTTTGAAAACGAGCAAGTCTTGGTTTACGAACACCGAGTATCATGTATCACGCATGCGCGTCTTGTTTCACGTGATCACAACTGAGCCAACGGTTTTTCTCTCTCTTGTGCGGCGGAATTGTGGGTAATCGTCTCCCCTGCTGCGTCTTAGTGCGTGTCTCTTACTGGTATAATCAACATCCGGCACACGTTTGCTGTTTACTACAACACTGAGTGCGTGTGTGTGCGTAAAACATTTTATTTTGTGTCTGTATGCTGTGTGTACAGCGCGCATGTACTGTTTCTTATAACACACGTGTGTGCGCGCGTGTAAAGTAAAAGTAAGTCAGAGAGGTTAAAGATCCATTTTCTCTCTCCCTCTCTGTATCAGCCTGCACTTTGTCATTGGACACCGTGCCCCTTCTCTCTCACACACACACACACACACGCGCACTTCCTTTCACCTTCACGCACACACCCCTCCTCCCCTCACTTTCAGACACACACACGCTCTCTCTCTAATGGAAACACTGCTCTGTCGTGATTCTTTTCAAAGGTAAAGTGCAGGTTAATTTGTTTTATTTTTACTTTACAGCAGTGATTCCGTTAGTGTGTCGCTCACACGAGTGTCATTAGCGATGTTCCTTGTTAATTTTTCCGATAAAACAGTCTTTTCATTGATGTGTGTGTGTGAAAAACTCAAATAAGAGAGGAAGAAGCATTACTGTGTAAGATGAGAAGGGGGAGAGAGTGGGGTCTAATTCCTCCTCTCTTCTTACTTTAGCTTCACACACACATGTCTGCACGCATAAACGGAAACACTTATCTGTCTGGATTTATTTTTACTTTTTTTTTAAGGTAAAGTGCAGGTTACTTTGTTTTATTTTTACTTTATATTTAATATTAATTATTTTTATGTATTTATTGTTGGGGGCTGTGGAACGAATAATTTGGAGTTTCCATTATTTCTAATGGGAAGATTCGCTTTTGGTTTACGAGTGTTTTTGAAATACGAGCCCGCTTCCGAAACGAATTATGCTTGTAATCCAAGGTTTCACTGTAAAATCTAAATCATATATATATATATTTTTTAATCTTTCCATGCAGTCCGGTTGCAAATCATCCATGGCCCGGTGGCTTGGGACCAATGCTCTAGATGTTGAAGCACAGATGTGTGGATTTGTTTTCATTCATCTACAAGAGCATTAGTGAGAGCTTCAAGCACTGATGTTGTGGTGTCGATGAGGCTCCGGGTTCAATCCCAGTTCATCTTAAAGGGGTTAGATGGTCTTGAGCTTTATTTTTTCCTCTCCAACCTGAACACACCGTGTCTTCATGGTGCGTCTTAGTTCAGATGAAGGGAAATCTTAAATCTACAGCATATACTTGCATGCTTTTAACTTTATACAACCCACATATGGGTGTCATGGTCAGGTATCCATAAACTTGTGCCCAAAAAAAGGAGTCATCAAACACACATCTAGATCTATTTTTCGAGTCGATAAGAATTACGTTTTAATCCACTGAACTACACCTTTAACGCCAGACTCGCATGCTGGTTAGAAGTGCTGCCCTGCACTCCATCACAAACCCCAAATCTGGTCCCACAATGCATCAGAGAGACACTCTATTTATCAGTGGAGTCTATATAAACCTTTCGGAGTGTGTAAGTGTGTAAGAGAATATAGCCTATAAAGCGATAGACCACTCAGCCCCAGTTCCACTGAGGAAGAAGAAGAAGAAGAAGAAGAAAAAAAAAAGGTGGGGGGGAGAGGAGGCGTTTCACAACACAGCGTTAATGGCAGGAAGTGGCCGCTTGTAAACAGCAGAACGCCATTAAGAGTGAGCAACGGTGAGTGAGTCCTCTCTTTGGGAGGACGGAGATGTCACAGAGGAGCGGTGGGAGGGGTTATGTCAGGAGTCCTGAGCACATCAGTGTTGAGCCTGGGTGAAATTTTACCATAAGCTGCGGTATGATGGCACAAAATGTAAAAATACACACATGCATGTAGCCTTAGATATTAAATTTGCTAAGAATTTTGGTTGACCCACTGAAATATGTCCATTTAATTTTCTTTAATCTTTTCCTCGATTTACTAAAAATATATATACGGTAAGCATAGACAGTTTATCAGAAGTAAATGATACCATTGTTTACACAGTAGCATAGTATATAAATAAAGCCATAAAGTAGCTACAAGATTCTTTTCAGCGATTGCAATCCTCATTGTCAAATCTAAAATTGGTTTTAAATATAAAAAAAAAATTAAATAAATGCTTTTTACACGTTCTTGTATTAAAGTAGTTGTCCCACCCATTATAACATTAGGAGGAGCCTATATAGAAAGAGTAGACGGCTATAAAAACGTAGGCATATAGATGGATGAAAGGATAGGTTTTAATGTTCATATTGAACATCTTTTAAAAAAAAGCTTAGACCAAAATTGAGGTTTCTTTTCCGTTTAATTTTTTTTTTTTCCTTTTGAAGCTAAAAAGAGAATCATTCAGAGTTGTTTTTTAATCTGTGCTGGATTATGGTGATGTGATTTATATGCATGCAAATCTATGTACACTAAAAAAAGTTAGATTCTGTACATCATGCTGCAATACGATTTGTGACAAGCGCCTCTACACACACGCACTCATCGCACTTTGTATTCATTGGTTGGTTGAGTTTCTCTGTATCAGAGGAGAAAGTTGCATTTATTGTTATTTATTGCCAAGGCATTATTGGGTAAATTGCCTTGTTACATTTGTAATCTTTTATCATATTGTACTCATAATTACAGGACAAGATCATCTTCTAAATGCCTTTTAGATGTACTTAGAGTATTTACAGAGTCTGGAAAAAATGTCTTTTTCTTTTTATGCGCTTAGATTATGGAATGAAATGCAGAACACTTTGACATTAGAAGTACTTCCCTCTTTAAATATTCTTCGAAATCTCTGAGTTTCATGTGAAGGAAATATGTACATGATTTGTATAGTTTTAGTGGATGTGTGTGTGTTTTAGGGTTTTTATATATGTTATTTTATATGTATACAGTATATACACTATATATATATATAAAAAAATTCTGACTGGTAACTGGTAAATTCCCCATGTAAAATAAAGGTTTAAAAAAATATATATACTGTATATCCTGCTGTTGGTCAATTCAATTAATTAAATTAATAGGTCAGTTTTCAATTTAGAATTAATTCACACTTTTTAAATTAGTTAAACTTAAAAATGTTAAACAGTCTAAAAAATTTATAAATTCCCTAAAAATACATCACACCTTTCGCAGAAAAAAACAAACAAAAAAAAAAAACAATCAACCACTTGCAGTTTCTGCAAATACTCCTATTTTAAAAGATCATCGCTGCTTTTTCTTTTTAGGTTATGGGCGGTTTGGTTTTAAATATCACAACCTACTGGATTGGAGTGTGGAGCTGGAGATCGGCAGGAAAAAAAATATTAACGCGTTCTTCAAGACAAGACATTTAAACAAAATGAACTATACGAGTTACACTTCATTTTAATGCTAAGTAGACACATTTTGTAGTTTTCAAAACCTATAAGATATACAGCTTCTTAAAATATATCAGATAAACTATATTAATGCTACCGAATCAAATCGAAAATTGCAACTCCCAAAAATCAATTCAAATCTACAGTCTGCCTACAATACACAGCTCGTATGTCACAGTACGAACATTTGTAGATGCGAACAAATCGCGAAAGTTGCTCACGACACTGCAGTGCGCCAGATACTAATATTTACAATTATATAAAAAAATTTTGGTGTGTATGAAACTCCTGATACACCTACTTCTAATAAGTACACCATGTCGTCTGTTCACTTGTACACTGCAGTGCATACTGTACATTAAGGGAAAAAAAATCTTTATGTACATTTACAATGTTTCCACACCATACGACTCTGTACGTTTCAGTTCTGAAGCTCCAGTGCGATCTGATTTGAGGCAACTCAAGCACCAAGTGTAGCTGTAGATCAAAAAGGAGATTCTAACACTCAGGCAAAACACAGTTACAATCTGAATTCCTGCCTTCAAGCAGCACTCCTTAAAATACAGAAGAGAAAAAAAAAAAAAAAAAGACATTTATTATTACCCGCAGCTACAAGAAGCACCAGATGAACCTCCCCAACACACACACACCCTTTTTAACCACTAAAACTTTTATCGGGTTTCATCAAACTAGGAGCTGGAGGTGCACATGAGATCCTGTCTTCCCAGCCAACCAGGCCTGAAACTGAGGCACGAGCTGTCACACTCCGCCCTACTTTCATCATTCATCAGCGCGGGGAAGGATATGAAAAATAGCACATCTTTAAACGTCAAGAAGGAGAAGAATGTGTTAGTAATACATTTACATAGGCAGAGAGAAAGAGAAAGAAAGAGAGAGAGAGAGAGAGTGCGGGTTAGAACATTCCTCCCCTGTCTTATAACACATATTTCACTTCCACTGTTCCTGATGAATGCTGGCTAAAAGGGAACATTGCCCGGTAATGTACAGATATTCAATAAAGGGCCACTTAATGGGCACAGTCGGGGGAAAGAAACGTAACCCAAAAAGCTTTTTGATGTAAAGACACTAATTCAGTTAACAACATTGATCAACCTGTCATGCTTTCAGTATGGTGCAATGGCTTTTAGCACCATGTGTGGGCATTAATGAAGTTATAAAGTCACCTTAAAAAAAAATGAACAAGCTTTCATCCCCTGTCCTTGTCAGATCCAATATTTTTTTTTGGACTGGAAGGAACAATGCATTGCATCTGCATGTAGTATCATAACGGCATTTAATATAAATCTCAAGAAAGGAGCTGGAACAATCGCCCGTACGTTCGGTGGAGTGTGAAAGCTTGAGAACTCTGGGAGAACTCTGGGAGAGATCCACAGCTAAGATCCCTTGTGGTCTGGGACTTGCTTTAGCTAAACACTAAGGCGACCACCGGAAAGTGGCATTCTACCACCTGTTTTAAGTTCAGTGATGGTAGGGTTGTTGAGGAGAAAAAATGTCTTACTGATACATAAAATGAGGTTAAAGGTTAAAAGTTCATGCATAAACGTTCATGGTTGATGTTTGTTTGACACTGCATGCCTGACATGCAAAAGAATATAGTTAAATAGGGCTACAATGTGTTGTTGAATGTTTAAATGTTAAAAAGGGCTAACAGGTAACTATGTAATGGTTGAAAACCAGAAAATTTATAATATGTAAAAGGTTGAAATGTTAACGTTGAAACTTGTTTAATGATTAGAACATTTAAATGCCACCATCTTTAAACTCCAGTCCTAGAGTGTTATAGAGTTTGTGTGTGCAGGAGAAATGAGTTGGTCTCATCGGTTTTAATGAATCAGTCCGGGAGCAAGATGTTAGGAAATGTCCGTCCTGTAAAGCTGTCCTGATGGTGAATAAACCTAATTGTGGAAAATCCTTAACAAAACAGTTCACAGTCCAATACTGTAGAAAACAGCTCTGAGACAAAAGGGCGTATGGGATTCCCCTCGCAATTTAAAGGCGCAAAGACAACACTGTTAGATTTCATTGTGAGATTCATTTCCTTAAGCGTGGTTACAGTTTTCGGTCACATGATGTGTGGGGGAAAGGGGACAGATATTTAGTCAAGTGGATTGGTATGCTTTGAATTGTATATTTGTGTCAAAGGCCTATAAGTCTCACTTTGTCGGACTTAAGAACAAATCCAACTTACGAACATTTTCATAAGTCGGGGGCTTACTGATTAGGACTTGGAAATTGCTATGCTTACACAGTTAGGTGTTAGGATGCTGCTAGTTGGTTTCTAGTCTGAAGCTGGGTGACATTTCAAAAACGTTTAGGATTGCAAACGTCATGTAAAGGCACTAACCACCTTCCGCAGATGTTTTTATGACGACTTAAAAACGCTGGATCATAGACATGAAAGATCACAGACTACACAACTTGTCATTCCAACTGATCGCACCAAACACTCTCAACAACTCTTGCGAGAGCTACAGTAAACTTGAGCAAGAAGAAGTAGAAGAAGAAACAAACAAACATGGGTGCAGAACTGGCAGCTTCACCATCTCCACTGAGAAAGAAAAAAAAATGGGAAAAAAAAACTAATTTGGGAGAAGGCACGGAAGGGTAGATGCCCATGATCCCGCCCCCTCTATTTTCGAGTAGGGTATAAAAAAACAAAAATTTTATGTCAACTTGATGACACTCTCATCAAGAAGATTCTGTTCTCGGGTCTGTTCTCCTCACGTACCTACCAATTTGAGTCTGTACCCCTCATATACTTACAGATTTCTGTACCAACTAGCTGCAACTTATGAACAGACTTGGCATGATTGTGAATCCAATACAAAATCCTGTCTAAACCTGTTGCTAGAGTATTGCCAGGTGGTTTTTCAGGGTATTGCTAGGTGGTTGCTAGGATATTCCCGGGGATTTCTCAAGTATTGCTAGATGGCTGCTAGGATGTTCTATGTGGTTGCTTGGCTATTCCTGTTGGTTTCTAGGGTATTGCTAAATGGTTGCTAGGGTGTAGCTAAATTCATCTGTGTACTACATAATGATCAAGTTTCAAGCACGTGAAACATGCGGGTTTGGTCTGCAGGACCTGATGCCTAAAATAAAAGCACCCGGCCTCGTCCCTATTGACAAATGATGCAATTTGGAGCGCTGCTACATGGCAACTGTAATTCTGGTATTTCCCAGATGCCCAAACAGCCCATTCTCACATGGGATTTTCATCCATTCTGAATTTCACGTGTCAAAAAAATTACGAGCCGTGTCACATTGTCCGGCGGAAGAATATGATGTAATCTCACTGACAGTTTGACGACAAGAATGACTACAAAGAACATGAGAAATGTCTGAAACTAAAGCATCGTTTATAAATCAGTCAGCTGCAGACATCGAGAAAGTGACAACACTGCACACTAATGATGATTTACAACTCCAGTGTAATCAATGTCACAAGAGCAGAGACATTTGTCATTAGATTTTGTCACTTTCTTTAAAAAAAAAAAAAAAAAAAGGGGGATCCAGCGACAAACCTAGTCACTTTATGAGCAGTCGTTAGTGACTGTCACACACTCCACACAGGGATAAAAGCAAGTGACCGCTGCCTTCATGAGTACTCCCCTTTAATCACTACTTACTAACACTGCTTCATTTGGACTTCATTCATGCGGGAGAAACGTGCCGGCCACAACGTTTCAATAAATTGGTCGAAAGCACAATGATAGAAAAAGGCCGTTCTGTAAAGGTGTCCCTATGGAGAATAATCCTAATTTTAGAAAATCTTCAACCAAACAAAAGTTCACAGTCCAATACAGTGGAAAACAGCTCTGAGAGAAAAATAGCGTCTGGGATTTCCCTGGCGATTTAAAGGCACAGAGACAGCAATGTTATATTTGAGATTCATTTCCTTAGGCGCGGTTACAGTTTTTGGCCACATGATGGCAGTGAGGGTAAAGGGGACAGAGATTTAGTCAAATGGATTGGTATGTTGTACATTGCATATTCATGTCAAAAACATATAAGACTCACCTTGTCGGACTTAAGAACAAATCCGACTTATGAACACGATCCCAGAACTTACACGATTGTAAGTCGGGGACTGTCTGTACTGCGCTTCCCTTCTTACCCTGAAATACCCATTTTTATGGAATATGGTCAATCTGAGTTCTTCAGATCACATGACCTTTTTTCCAATCACTCCAATGTCTAATCTTTATGCTTCCAAGCAAATCCAAGTCATTTTTTTTTCTTGATGAGTCCTACTAATAAGAGCTTATTTTATGAACACAGCTGTTTAGTGCCAATCCTGAGTTCTCATCACATGGTGTGTGTATGGAAATGTCCTTACTTTCACTATTAAACTAATAGCTATGGCTTTTACTGTTGATTTAAAAAAAAATTTTACATGCAACTTTGCCAAGCTTTTAAGTGATCTCCATTAATGATTATTTCTTAACCACAGACCCCTCTGAAATAGCGACTTCTTTTTTTTGCCCTTGTAGTGTGCATGATATGATAAATGATATGATAATATACATCAAGCTTCCATGAACCCCAATTTGTAATTGTCAGTGTTTATGATAAATAGACAGATAGCTAAATAAATAAGCAAATTAGTCGATTACATCATCAAAAGCCATTATATTTAACACAGTTCACTCAATTTGAAGAAGGAGGTAAATATGTGAATAAGAATTACTTAAGAAACAAAACGGAAGCAACAACGAAAAAAAACATCCAGGTGTAAAATCTCACCTGAAAGCTTTTCTTGGTATCAAATGATCAGCTGAAGTGTTTGTAAACGTGCCATGCGTCTCCATTGGCTGCCCATCATTTCCATATGGATATCTAGACATTAAAAGTTATTTTAATCATGAAACCATAATGAAACTGCAAAACGTAGAACTAAATACATGCGATGCGTTCAAGTCAAACTGGGACTTTTGACTATGCAGAACGATAGAACATAATTCTGAGAGTAAAAGCTCCCTTTATTTCTCTATATAATCTTCTGCTACACTAATGCACTTATCCCAGTGTTTCGCTAGTGCTTAAATATCACCAACGTACTGTAGAAAGTTTCTCAGAACGCCAGAGCCATGATCGGACAACCCGCTAAACATCTGAAACACCGGCCTCCCAGGAATGGCCCAAACATGTGGAAATGGCTTGGAGTGAGGTTAGGACTGTCCAGGGGATGAGATTGCTCTGAGTCACCTCGGCAGGGATCGTCATTCATGGATGTACGGCCTTCTTTGTAACGTTTGAAAAACGTACTGTGCTTAAAGTCTTCTGTAAATGTAAATCAGTTTCAAGCCTTTATTTAACAAGAAATTTCATCACAAGTCTCGGCTTGACCTGAACGCCCCTCATACTTTCTACTGCAAAAAAAAGTACAAAATTTAAATAAACAAATATATAAACACCTGACAAGTAATGCCTCACCAGTCGTACTCCTCCTCTTCTTCACTGTCCAGAGCGATGTCCCTAAGGACAGACAGATGATTTTAATAACGCATCACATCCTCAAAAAAATACAAATTAAATAAAGTAAAAAGGCATTACGTCTTTGTTTTTAATGTGCACTCGTGGTGTCCTGCTGCCTCAGATCAAAACAGCTGACTACATCTTTCACAGCAGCACTAATTCCTCAGGAAATGGAGTGATGGTTTCCTGCAGAGAAAAGAATTAATGTCAGTTCTATGAGAAAGCCGATCAGAAAAAAAGATGGTTCTATACACGAACATATTTAAGTTAAACAGATAAATGGCATTACGATTTAACCTCAATTTTAAGTAGGGGTGGAAATCACTAGTCAAAACCCAATATGATATCATGATCCCTAGGTGCCGATTCGATTAATATTGTAAATATAAATATCATGATTCGATATTAAATTTTTTTCCGATTTTGTTTACTTTTAAGACCTTGAACTTTAAAAAAAAAAAAAAAAAAAAAACTTGTCAAAACAGAAATGTTTTTTACCTTAGCTTTATTCAACTTTACACCTGACTTAAACATGAGTATTTAAAATGTAGCCCTTTTCCTTATAACAGTTTTCTTACTTATCATGTGGGAATATGTTAGAGCGCCAACTGTAGAATTATCAGTGACGTTTTGCCGCCTCAAATGCCTCCAAAGTTGTGAGCATACGAGAATGCATGGCTTCTAACATACTGCGTCTTCAGACTAATTAACGCTTGTGGTGTTTTGAGACTGGTGTTAGTAGAGTTTAGAGCTTAGTTCTAATTTGGAAAAAAAAAAAATAGGAAGATTAGAGACTTTTAACTTGCACCATTTTTTATAATGTAAAGCCATAAAAATGCGTTTGTTGCACCACTCAAAAGCTGAAAGACCGGTTTCGGCAGACCTCTGCCGAAAAAACCTCTATTATAAATGTAATAAATCATTAAAAAATCTATTGTGGAGTCAGTGTCTCGATACATGAATCGACACACAAAAATTCAGACGATTCATAACTGAATAGATTTTTCCACATCTCTAGTATTAAGATAGAACAACATCTAATACACAGTCCTGTTTAACTGTCCAATCTGATCGGTCAGGAAGAGATGCTGATTAAACTTCTATAACAGCATGGCCCGTCACACAGTCAAATAACAGGTTTACGTTAATGTACTCGTTCTGAAGAAAAAAGCAAATTCTGAAAAAGAAAAAATATATATAACAATAATCAGCTTTGACATGGTGATCACAATTCCAGTTCATCAAGAAATTCCTTACATCATTCCTTACAAATCTGAAAGAAAAAAAAACTAATATCGCATTGGGAAACTTTTTAAATCATGATACTTACTGAATCGCAATACAAATCGAATCATTACCCAAGTATCGTAATAATATCGTATCGGGTGATCCCTACTGATTCCCATTCCCACTTTTAACACAGTTCTCAGTCCACATGTCAAATATTTTGCAGTGTGCTTTAAACTAAAGCTCATACAAAGATGTCAAGAAGAAATATCACAATAATACACTGTGTGTGTGTAATATCAAGCATACAGGGCGGATTTTAATTTAATTTTTTTTTTTTTTTTAAAAAGGCTCAAATTAACTTTTATTCTCAAGACCTACCGTGATTTACCTTGAAGTTAGAAGAGATCTGCTTCTCAGTCACGTTATAAATCACTAAACATTTGGAAACTATAAGGAGGGAAAAGATTAACTGGTTAGCTAATGATTTTTAAGGGTTATCCCAGGTGTTTTAGGTTAGTTAAAACAAATAAACAGACTTATATTGTGTTTAAGAAAGGGTTTGAAGTGTATACATGTGTGTACATCTCTCTCTCTCTCTCTCTCTCTCTCTCTCTCTCTTGATTTAATGTGTATAAACAGAACTTCTGTCAATGATAAATTAGCTTTTAATATGTATTTATACACACACACACACACACACACACACATACACTGTATATATAACTATTTAAGCACTGTCACTTTTTAGTAGTGCTCACACTCGCTTTTCTTTAGCTAGTTAGCTAGCATGCTGGCTGAGAATCCAAAAAACAAACACACCAGCTAACTAGCTAGCTAGCTAAAAACTTAGCTAATCTACCTGTTACCCAGGGCATCACTTGAGCCGTTGCTGTGCTTTAACTGCTGCCTCATTGCGTCCCAATTTGTTCTCCTTCATCTCTCTGGACGTCTTTACTTCACTCCATTCGACACTTGATTCTCTTCCAAGCAAAAAAATATCGTAATTTCACTCCATACTACTCATTTATACGTTTTAAATTCGTCAACAAATCCGAACTGCCCGCCCCGCAATCTGTGTCTATCACCGCCGCTCGTCCTGTCGATGAGCTGACAGACAGTCCGGAGAGCCAATAGGATGTTTTGAAATCCCCCAACGCGCCAATCACAGGAGAGAGGGGAAAAAGTAGGGGCGGTGCTTTGTGAGGATACCGCGAGAGAGCGGGAGGATTACCATGGCAACGGTGTAAGCGTCGCGTGCAGAGCAGATGAAGATGGCGTTTGAATTGGAGCATGTGGGGCGCGTGCAAAGGGCAGGTGCGATAAAGTGAGTGGTTGTCATGGTGACGGTAAAGCGTCACCACAGTGTGCTTGCGTCGTTTATCAGAGATACATTTTTTTTAAACTAAGTTTTAAGTAATTGCGCCTTAAAAATGTTGTAAGTGTTCCAAACATATAATTAAATATGATGACAACTTTTAAATAAGGTCTTTATTATGGCAGTTATTCATATGACAGCTTGCTGTTAGCATTATTTTGTGGCCTTTGGTTAAAGTTAGTGTCCTGCTTGCTATCATTTGAGTAATTAGGTACAGTATAAAGCTGTTTTTAGCTAGCTTTTGCTAATGTTTTGATACATTCTTTGTTTCCTCAGTGAAAGAGGCTCTACTTTTGCATCACTGACCAATATTTTTTTTTACTTTGCTTTAATAATATTTCTATTACTTTTATTTCCATTCTTTATGAAAATGTTATTTCAACACAAATACTTTTTATTTTAACCTGAATGAAGCATTTGAAGATGTCCTTCACTTTTACCAAAGGATTTTTTTTTTTTTTTTAAAGTAAAGCTTAGGGATGTGATCAAATAAATTGGTAAAATAAAAAAGAAATAAAATTGCTTTAGAGATCTTTTTTTTTGATCTCATTAAAACTTTAAACAAAGATGATTTCATTTAATATATCATTTCACTTTCTCATTTCTTGTGCAGTCCCCGAACTTAGAGTAAAATGGAAAATGTATGTTGTATTCTGAATATAAAAGATTTTTATATTGACATTTTCTACGTATATTTCCATGAACATTTCTATGTGTTTAAAAAATATATTTACTGATCAAATAAAGGTTAAACGTGAAACTAATTAAGGTGGTATGGTCCATGACAACTTTTAACATTTGACAAGCTCTTTCTTACAGCTCTTTCTAAAGCTAAGCTAGACAGCCTAGCAACCAATATATGTTAAATGTTTAAAACTCAAAATTGACTCAAAACAGTGAATATGTAAAAATTAGCAATTGGTCTGCTCTTAAATTTATTATCTACGTATTCCGTGTGAACTTTTCCTTGTTGCCCCAACATCCGGTGTCACATGGTGTCCCAAGAAGTCTTAAAATATTTAGTTAGGCATGCTCAGTTCTAGTGAACTTTGGCATTTCTTAAATTTATTGACCATATTTCTGCAAAATTCTAAATATTACAACCACATAAAACACTAGGATGCATTTAATCTTTTAATTAAGCAATGTTTAATAAGTAGCCTTTTGGGTAAAAAAAACTTCTCATTTCATCTCATTCAACTTTACTGAAATCAAGAATCATTTTTCACCTTCTTGGTTAAGTGACAATATAAAGCAACTTTCAAGAATTAATTTTTTTGGAAAACTTTCTATTGGAGTTTTTGGACATTTAACCAAAACAGCTTCAAGTTAAACATAAACTTATTGATTACAAACTCAAAGTAAATATAATTGTTTTATGATTGTTTAAAAAAAAAACATTTATTAAAGAATTCATGGCTTCTTATTCCAAGATGAGTCCAAGATTACGAGACAAACACTCTTTCCCGTTGTATGTGAGTGCTGAAGGTTAAGCAAGGTCATCGTTTTAATCAGAAGATTACACTGTTCCAAGCCTGGCTAAGATTTATCAGAGCGGGGAAAGTGCATGGCCGTGCAGGCCCAAGTGACTCACAAGCAAACTACGACTTGGCAATGTCTTTGTTACAAACCCAGATTATTAAAAAGATATCCCATGGCAACTCATTATACCATGAGCTCAGGCTATTCCTCCTCAGGCCCTTTAATTAAATCGGAATTATTCGCAAAATAAGGAAAAAAAATCAACTGCGATGTGACTGCCAGCTAGTCCGTCATTGTGCCAGCAGGCAGGTGCCTTATCTCAGTCATTTGTCCATCCACCCCCTCCATCAGCACCACGCTTCACTTCTTTCCAGGCCTCTCTTTTCTGTCTTTGTCCTCCACTACCTCCCTCTTATCTGCCTTGCCTGGCTTAAGATTTAAACCCTAACAGTAAGGTCAGTTCACATTCAGTGCAGATGGAGTTTGCCACTTGTATTATAACATTGTGTAAAGAGTTGTATACGGTGGCTTGCATACGTAAGTATTCACCCCTTCCTAGGTATAGACATTTTGTAGTGAAATTTATTGCAAGTATGTATAATAAATTTATAGGCTGAATAAAAAGGACTGGACAAGCCCTCTTTGATGCCACCTATAGGTTTTCTAAAGAGTAGTTTTGAAGCTGAATTGTGGTAGCTCTGGTTGTCGCCATCTTGGTAGGAGTTGACTCCGCCTAAACTCCTGGTTAATCCATAAATGAGCAGAAGAGCGGATTGAACGGAGTCTGGCTGGTGGTTGGAACATGCCTGCTTACCTCAGTTACTACAAGCTAGCTAGCCTAGTTAAAATGGTAAGGTGGCTAATGTTAATCTATATGCTAACATTGCATTTGATTAAACTTCATCATCCATAGTCTACACGTCGCCCCGTGTCATCTCCTACATTGGGAGGTTATACTACAACAAATCCCAGTTTGCTGGTTAGCTAAAGTTATGAATAGCAGACAGCTAGCGGTTTGACACCAGCAATGGAGCTGTCACTCAAATCGGCCATGACCTAATTATGGCTAAAATTATGGCTTAATATAATTTCTTGTATCAGGCTGCAGACATTTATTTCTATTGTAAAGCTGGCCATTAAACATGGGGCTCTGTGTGGACTGACTCATTTTATCCTAGTGGTTATTCGAGGAACTGCATGTTTTGGCACTTGGACTTTGGA
>JAOVVA010000004.1:2295896-2323447 GCA_028565275.1 Leiocassis micropogon | reverse complement strand
GTACAGACCTACTCTCACCCACGCTGAGACACACAGTTAGTGTCATTAACCACTGGACAACACCTGGGACACAGAAAGTTTATACATACAGTGTATAAACTCTCAGTGTCTCAGACATACGAACATCCTGACTTGAAGAATTTTCACATTAAGAACTGAAATTTGGCAAGAAATTTGCCTCGGCATACAAAGCATGTTCTACATACGAACAAACCCAACACTGACTAAGTTGCGTGTATGGCCAGGAGCATCTCAAATATTTTTTGCATCAGTTTTGTTGCACCACGGGTCCCAGGAATGCTATCAAGAACGGTAGCAAGAAGAAAAGGGAGCCACTTTCATGTTTGTTTTTTTTAAGCAGCCGGCGCCGAGAGGAATCATAAATTAAGGTTAAGTCAGGTTTATTGTCCATTTCATATTTTACTTCCTTTACATGTCTTTTCTAAATGATTTGGTTGTTTTTATATGCAGAAATATGATTACAGTGTTGGAAATTGGTAATAATGGTAATATTTTTGGGAAGCTGGAACCGATTATCTGCATTTACGTAATTTCCCATAAGAAAATGTGTTTCACAATACAAAATTCCGCCTCGGTATAGCTAAATGTCCTAGCGGTGTTATGCTCTACAGTACTGTATATCACCTCTCGTGGAATGCCTCTCGTCCAATCAGATTGCTCAGTCGGAACTAACTGTTGTATAAATGTAGACATTGATTAGACATTATATTTTGCTTTGATAAATGCAGCCCTACTGTACTGTATTGCTGGAAAATTGGTGTATCATAAACATATTGTGTATTGGAGAAATTTACACACTCTCACAACCACACACACACACACACACACACAGACACAGATGCACAGGCTTAGCAGACCCTGCCCTGCAAATCCCTCCTCGCCAGTCAATACTTATTCCATCAGGCCTTTCAGTCCAAGAGGAATGGACACAAAAATGCGATCTAGGCCAGTCAATTGGCCGATGCTACAGCTCACTTTTCTTCTGCAAACAACCTAATTCACAAAGTAATAGGGATCTGTCTTTGAAATCCTATTTCCCTCCGCTCAAACTCTCAGCATGCTCGCTTCTGCCACAAGTACTTTGAACGCCAATAACTCTACATACTGCTGCACGATTGTACGTCGAAACGATTCTCTCCACCAGGCCCGGGCTGTAATTAAAACAGCAGAAATGTACTGAAGGAAGGAACACTGTACCGCTCTCACCGCACCACCAGTTTTTAACATCCCAACCGAGCGAGATTTCTGTTTTTAATGCTTCATTTGGAAGCGACGCATGTGACTGTTCTTCCTGCGATTCGATAACCAGACCCGAGTAAATCAAATCCTCCTCTTTGAAATATTCCCATATTCTCTCGAAAATGATTGCTTTAGCATCTGTCAGCTTCCTGTCTGTGCACATCACAAGCATTTGGTCATTAAACCCCCTCTTTGCCTTCTAGAAACATCTGAACCTTAGCTCAGACAGTCCATGTGTTTTTATCATGGATGATATATTGATCAATGTTCGACGATTTTAAACAGGTTTTTTATTTAAATTTTTTTATTTCATTTAAACGCTTAGATTTTGAACGGAGATTGATTCCATGATTGACGTACCATGTAAACCCATCTCAGGCAATAGTGTTTTATGGTTTTACACGGGGTCTTCACTCACATGCTGCATTTTGTTTTTAAACAAATTAAAGTGAGTTTTATTTTATTGAATTAATTATTTACCTTCAATCTTTCATTTTTTCAACAGGGTTATAGTGTCAGTTACGAATGAAAAAACATACACCCTCTCTTCCAATGATCTTCGTATGGAAATTCAAATGATGCAACTTCCTGCTGGACATGTGACATGACGGTTTCATACTGGTAAATGAGTTCAGGTAACAGGGTTGAGTGAATTAACCAAACTGGACAACTAACAGGATAATCCACAGCTCATGGACGAGGATGTATCAGCACGTTGAAGATTATATTTAAAATAAACTGTAGTAAGAGTGAACAGGGACAGACAAAATGTTTAAAAAAAAATTGTTTTTCAATTTATGTAGTGCTTTTAACCATGAACACTGTCACAAAGCAGCTTTACCCACCAAGCACAGGGAGACCATGCAACATCCATGCACACAGACCCGAGGCAGCAATCAAACCCGGAAACTGAAGGTACAAGGCGACAGTGCTAACCACTAAGCCACTGTGCCGCCTTATTTTTTCATATTAAATTAAATAAAATTAAATGATGCACATTAAATTGAGTACATGGAAACAAATGTTTTACTGTAAAGTGCCTTAAGGTACGATTTAAAAATTGCTTGTTTATGTAACAACGTCAGCAGCGACCTCATTTCCCCTCTCGTCTGTTCCAACCACTCAGCATTCAGCATCAGTAGTATAACTCATCACCGGCCTGATCATCTGTCATCGTCTGCACCTGTTTCTCACTACAAGAAAGTCTGACTCTTTTAAAGCAAAATATGAAGAAATAGGGGGCTCAAGACTTTTGCACAGTACTGTAAATGCAAAAATTTTAAAAATGTATAGATTTACACATTTATAGATTTAACAGTTTGTCCCTAGTGGGAAACCCAGAAAGATAAAACTTCCTGATAGACAGCACGGCCATGAATATACACCTTCTATCATTATGTACTATAAGGTCAAATGTGTGACTGTATAACAGGAAATGCATTTTAGTTCACATTAAGTCCACTTTATTGAGGTTACCCACTGCTGACTGATGGAGACTTGGGTTTAAAACCATTTGTGTTTAATTTTAGTCCGAAAACTATAAAAGTGACTGCAATCCAAAGTTATCTTCATGGTTTCTAAGTTATATTTTACTTTATACCTACATATTTGTATATGTGATATGACTTACATACTCATCGTGCATATTCTATATACAGGGTCACGGGGGGCTTAGAGCCTATCCCAGGAGACTTGGGGCACGAGGCAGGCTACACCATGGACAGGTCCCAATCAATTGCAGGGCACACACACCTAATCTAATCTGCATGTTTTTGGACTGTGGGAAGAAACCGGAGAACCCGTAGGAAACCCACCAAGCGCTGGGAGAACATACAAACTCTTCCCTGAGATGGGAATCAAACCCTCGACCCTGGAGGTGCAGGGCCACAGTGCTAACCACTACGCCACCGCGCTGCCTTATGAGATATGATCAGGATGCAAATGGAACATAAAGTCTAGTGACTTATCCATCTGTGACGACTGTTACTAGACGATAAGAAGAGACAGCAGTAGAGGTCCGTTCCGCCTTCTCTTCACACGTCTTCTATAAATCCGGTCACTGAAGAGTTAAATTATTGATGCCAAATGGCATGCTGGATTTCGTCTGGTGCCTGCTAATTAGATTGTAATTACGGAGGAGCTTTGCGAGCCTGTCTGCTCTGATTAGAAACACTTTTGCGGCCTGATCCGCCTGACCTTTCTTTTAAAACTTCAACTACTTCAGATTAACCACGGCCGCCAAGGGTAAACGCTTAACAAATAGAGGCGTTTCGGGATGAGAGATAAGGCGAAAGCTAATCTACGCCGCAGAACTCGTGGACGCTCGTCATCGCACGCAGAGCAAGAGAATATGATGAGAAAGAGATGGAGACAAAGAGCATGCTGGAAGAGAGAAATAAGAAAAGACAGACGGAAAGACAAATGGTGTGTGAGAGAGAGAGCATGTGCAATCTATCTGTCTTCTCTTTAAAGCATTGCAGTGCCATAAAAAGATATATTTATGCAATATTACATCAGACTTTGAGACAAATCTGGTAAGTGGTACATCAATGTATCATGACTCCCAGGTGTCCTAAAGGACCGGCGCTCCAAGAAAAATTCGAGTGGGGGAGGGAGATGGAGATTTTCTTTTTCCTTCTCCCAGAAATCTGTTTTTTTTTGTCTTCCTGTAAATCTACACCCAGAGACAGCGTGAGATATTAAGGAAGAATGTAGGGTCCAAGTTGAAATGATCTTCTTTCTGAAATTCATTTCATCTTTGTCAGAAACAGATTTTTTTTAATAGTTGTATTGTTGTGTAAGATTCCAGTAGGCGGCTTTTAGTTATTTAGTCTTCTTTTCAAATTCTGAATCTAACAACACTAGGCATTAACGTTTTACTCAGTAGTGGATTAAATGCATTTGAGACAAAAACTATTTTAGTTTGTGTGATTAATTTTGGGTTACAATGGCTTGTTAGATGCTAATTCTATTATCGTCATAAAAAAACGTGCACCAGAGAGAAATGAGGACGTGAGGTAACATACTATCCTGAAAACAAAGGCACTGTACAAGGACACTTATGTCGCTATTAAACTTAACAGTACATCTAACGTCTCAAATATTGTGATACGCATTGTTAGTTTCATCTTGTAATCCACATACTTCATGTTTGTTAACTGCCATAGAGAGGTTTCTTTAAAATTAAAACTTTTAAACAAGTAAGTAAATAGCTATTAAACACGAGGTGTCCCTCAAGGTTCTGTACTCGGTCCTTTATTTTCTGCATCTTTATTTTATATTTTGCTCTGTAAGCTTGAAATATGTGAACATAATATGGAATGGCATTATGCATATACAGTACATACTCCTTCCATTTTACAAGACAACCTTATTTATATTTTCTTCCAAAACTTTTCCTATTCATCTTCCTGGTTCTTTCTTCATTATATATACTTTATATTGTATACTTACTGTACTATATATATATATATATATATATATATATATATATATATATTTATCCAGCAACCTTACGTTTTAGAAATGTACAAGGGAGAGTCAAAAAACATCAAAAAAATCCCCATAAAGTAAAAAAATCAGTGCACTAAACTTTCCACGTATTGTTCTGTACCAAGTACACTTGTGCATCTGATTACTCCGATTCCGTAGGTGGCAGTATGCAACCACGTGAAATGCAATCTCTGTCTTTTTGCAACAAGCCTACTATTATTAATACTTCATCTGCTATGGCTGTGCAGTTCAGACGACAAGATAAACACATGCTGCACAGATACGCAGATTTCGGAGGAGACAGGGGGATTCGATGATGTCACGGTCTAAAAATCCATCCATTTCAGTGTTTTGGTATAACTAGAATTGCCTGAGTAAACACACTTTTCAAGAGAGACAAAATGATGTATGTTAAAATCTAGATTTACTGAAATGTAATGGGCATATGGGCTGCACTGGTGGCTTAGTGGTTCACACTGTCGCCTTCACCTCCAGGTCCTGGGTTCAATTCCTGCGTCAGGTGCAAGTTCTCCCCGTACTTGATGGGTTTCCTCATGGCTTTCCGGTTTTCTCCTATAGTCCAAAGACCTGCAGGTTAGGCTAATTGGCAAATTGCCCGTAGTGTGTGAGTGTTGACTGGAGGTCCTACCGTAGCTGTAAAATGGGAATAAATACAAAGAGTCACCATTGGCCTCCACAGTCCCTAGTTGGACTACAGAGGTTCCTGGATGGATTGATGAAATGGGCACATGTACTTGGATCTGTGCCCAAGTCCATAGTGTGAAAGTCAAAAGCCTAGGTTTTCAGAAAACCTCATTCGCCAGGAAACACAAATGCATTTCAAGTGCAGAAAATTGTAGTAATCTGTAGTAGTCCAGTGGCCTCCTGGTTTAAAGCTAACAGCAAAAGCTGGGAAAGAGAGGGGAAAAGAGAGAGAGAGAGTTGAGATGCATGACTGGGTGTTCGAGAGCAGCACAGGGACACCCTCCCTCTCTGCAAGACGAGCTCACACGCTGAGGAGTGTCTCTGGCACTCACGGCACACCTGGTCTCCATTATCTCCCCGTTTCACAGGCCTGCACCCCCTATCAGGCTGGCCTGGGAACCAGCACAAACGCTTTCATCCTCCCATCATTAGAGCGAGCAGCCCAGGGTCAGGGCCCTGTCCTAAAGCCCTTCCCACAGCAGCACACAACAAATGATTTTGGTTAAGCGAGAGAGGGGGAAAAATGCAGAGGAGAGATATGAAGAAAGCTGGAAATAAAAAAAATAAAAAAGTAAAGAAAAAGTAATAATAAGACCAAGCTTTGGGACAATTATTCTATTAAACCTTCATCGTGGCTCAGAACTTTTTTCCCAGAGCTATGTGAAACCTGATGTGTGTGTGTGTGTGTGTTTTTAAACCTAGAACAAGCACAGCTTCCTACAGACACTTACAGATACATCGAGTCTGGCAGACATGCTACACCGTGAACACTCAGGGATGCAGGTGTAAGTTAGGAATGTTCACACTTAAAAGCACACATGACCCGGGATTTAAATACTGCTGAGTGGTAGATTTATTCGAGTTATTTTGTGGGTTTATTCCACTTTAAAGCACTCCTCTGTGGGATGGCTGGAGATATATGGATTCTCTCTCTCTCTTTCTCTCGCTCTCTCTCTCTCTCATGTCTTCCACATGTTCAGCTGTTAAATTGCTTCACCAGACCTCTCCAACAATCTGAGAAGCCCATTCAGATTCAGTAGCATAGAAAGCCAACGGATAAAGATCATACTGTATGTGCATGGTCCCTGCATTAGCTTTTTTTTTTTTTTTGCATGGGGGAAAAGAAACAGCCATAATGAAGTCTAATGATCCACTCTCTTATGGCAAAATATACATCCCGTGCATAAATCTCCACAAACATCCCAGGGGTTAAAGACAGTTTCTGTTACATGACAATTCTCTGCGCATTCTCTCTCTCTCTCTCTCTTTACATAACATCGCTTCGAGATGACACCTAAAGCGAAACTTTGAAGTCAAAACAACTACTGTTAAGTTGATTTAGTTGAGAGAGGAGAAATAAGAAACACAAGGAAAAGAAAGAGAGACAGACAGAAAGAGAAATAAAGGAAAGGGCAGACACATTCCCTACACATATTCTCTCCATTACCGGGGAGACGGGGGGAGACGATCACTCAATTATTGGCTGCCGTCACAGGCTAATATTCCTGCCTGTCAGGCCTGATTTTTGCTCAGTTTTGCTCAGACTCCTTCTGATGGAGCTCATTTCCTGTTAAACAGAACCAGAAGGCGCTGTGAAAACTGCGACACCTGATCCTGTATCCAGAAGACGGGAAACGCACTGCCAGTGGGCCAATGATGGCCAACGCACCCTCTTACACACACGCATTATCCACATCTTGCCCGGGCTTCAGACAGAAGAGCGGCAAAACTCCATGACATCTGTGAAGTTCCATCACAGCTCACAGGCTGCTCTCGAAAAGACTTCGCATAGAATCACACTCACAGAGAGCACTAATCTGTCAGAGAATGTTTTCACAGCACGGATCGAGGCTTGGATTCCAGTACACCCATGTTGGATATGTTTGAGTAACGTGAACATAATGTGAGTTTGCATTGTGCCAAAGCATGGCTCGGCTTACCGCGCTCGAGTCGAGTTGAAGAGCTGTTCTTGGGCACGGTACGGTACGGTGCACACAGGCACAGCTCGAATCGAATATACGTACCTGAACATGGAACTGGACCACTGTTTAGTGAACAAGCATCATCAACAGATCTGTCTCCTCTGAATACTACACACAGCACTACATCGTCTGACAGACAAGCGTAGCTCGAGGTACACGAGAGCAACCTTCTTGATTTTTTTTTTCAGAAATATCAATAATATTAGACAACCTGCAAAGATTGATTTCCGTGTTCTCTTCTTCTCTTTCTATTTATTGGCATCCTAAAACCTGCTAGGTGTATACCGCCACCTGCTGTACTGGAGAGCTTACTTGAGTATGCAAGCATACTCAAGTTGGTCTATCGGATGCTTTTCCTGATGCAACCCTCCTATTTTTTGGGCATTGGGTGGGAATTGAACCCAGGCCTTCCACATGGCAGGCAAAAAACCTACCACTGTAGGTACAGAGCAACATTACTAATGTGAAAGCTGGCCAGCGGGTAAGAGGAGAGGGAGAACAATCGTACCCGTGCACAGTATGAATCAGTCATGCCTAGTACACACAGCACCCAGAGTCTACACACATTAAAACAAACTACACTGATCTATATATATATATATCAAGAAACAAGTTTATATGAGGATATACGTGGGATATATGATGTGACTAGTAGTGACTGTGCTGAGTGGGAGGAGCTTAGGCCTTTCTTCAAACGTAAAAAGATGTAGATTGTCATGAGTGGGTAAAGCAAAATGGAGTTTAGTTTTTTTTTTCAGTTTGGGACGTTTTGTTTTGGACACAGACCCCAATGCAGGAATCGAACCCAGACCCTGGAGGTGCAAGGCGACAGTGCTAACCGCTACGCCATCTTGCCACTGTATTTTAAAATCATAATATTTATAATTTACATAGCAGAATCCTATTATAACTACATTATTACCATTCCTATTCCTATTTAAAAAACACAATATAACAGAACAATGGAAAATAATGAATACCTGAAATAATATACTAAAAAACATTACAACAGTGCATGTTATTAATAGCAAAAATTAAAACAATTATATAAAGGTCTTTCTCTTGAGAGCATCTTCACAGTGGAAAAAAACTATTTTTAATCCTTTTAAACAACATCAAAAGACCAGACTGTGTTTTTTTTAAATATAAATTAAATTAAGCATGCAAATTTATGTGGATTTAATTAGACGAATGCCTAATTTGCATACATAAATGTAAATTATTGAGTTAAAATACAAAAAAAATGAAATAAATAAATACAAATAGGAATATCAGCAATCAACTCACCAAGACTGATTGTACTTTCTTGTTTTTTTTTTAACTACTTTGCTCACTTGTAATGTTTTATTTTAAACTTTATGGACTGCACAGAAATTTGGCTTTATTTCCATTTGGATTTATTAATTCTGGGTAAGTTTTTTTTTTTTTTTGGTGAAAGCTTATTGTATCACTCACTCACTCACTCATTGCCTATAATGCTTCATCCTGTGTACACGGTCGCGGGGGGCCTGGAGCCGATCCCAGGAGACACACACACACTAACATTTTGAATGCCAATTAGATTATATGCATGTCTTTGGATTGTGGGAGAAAACTGGAGTACCCGATGGAAACCCACCAAGCACAGGGAGATCATGCAAACTCAGACCCCGAGGTGGGAATCGAACCCGGACCCTGGAGGTGCAAGGCGACACTATGCCACTGTGCAGCCTGTTTACTGTATTTAGAACAATGAACATCTAGAAAAATGAATATGTTGTTAATATGTATGTCTTTCATCCCCCATTGCTTATGGTCAGAGATGAAAGAGTGGAAGGAAAAAACTAGAGAAAGTAATAAAAGCCCATATGGACACACGCAGGCAGTAACCTGAACACTGCTGATGGAATCAAGAATCAAGGAGGTGTGAAGTGATAAATCTACTCAACCGGCGATGAGGATTGGGATATCAGACTGGAAAGTTCGTCGTGTTCTGCCCATCACATGTCAGTCTGATCACCATTTACTCGCTGTCTTGATCAGAGCCTGACTACTTCACCGGATTCAAAACAAGCACTCGTTTTTCTTATTTAAATCTATCGAGCTCTCTGCCGAACGCCTCTCCTGACGAATCCTACTCAGCCCTCATTTCTCCTGACAGATGAGATTGAATTAGTCTGACCCGTCCTCGCGGCCCAGGTGTAATTTGCTTTTGACGTCGATAGCGAAGGAAGACACAGTGGGCGCTGAAAGCTGAAGGTGCAAGAAATAGAAGAGTGACAGTGAAGAGAGAGGAGAATCGTTCCAGGAATGAACGTGTAGAAAAACGTATCTTCTCCACCAGCATCACCGGCATCACCACCAACTTACCTCCATTTCCAAAATGAGAATGTTCCACATTTATTTTTGATCGCTTTATCACATTGGACTGGGCGATAGAGATTAGTCCTGCATGCTTGCAGCAGGAGGATTTTTTAATTATGTTTTTTTTTTAACCAGCTAACAATTAATCTGTTAGACAAATAATCATGGGCAAAGATTTCAAGATAGATTCTTGGAAAATCTGAGAGAGGGACAGGACACAGGTGTGTCTGTAGCCTCAAACAATGAATACCAATAAACCAAATTTTAAAGACAGCCACGGTTGAAAAGTGGACAGAAAATAGGACGTCATATCAAAAGACAGAAGCAGCAGGGTTTAAACAGACAAATTGAATAAGGACAAATGGGTAAGAGACCAACCACATGACAGGGCAGAGGCGGGGCTGAAAAAAAAACAAAAAAAGAAGCAGACATATAAACAAGTGCTTAGAAATGTTCTGTGTGCTGAAATGAACACAGAGGCACGTGGTTTATATACGAAACCACTACAGGCTATAGCATATGAGGATAGTGCGGATTCTGCTCCTGCAGTGGCTGTTTATATCCAGGGAAGCCGTACTGGACCGTGGTTTTCCTCTACGGTTCTTTGGTCTTAAAGCTGGCTTCCTAGCTGCGTGCCATGACGGTCACTCTGACTTAAAGAAACCAAAAACTTGCTGTACAAACAGATCCTCAAGGTCTTACAACCTTTAAAGCTTACACTGATGCTTTCACTGTAACAATAACAACAACCTTAATACCGGTCCTAGCTAGTAAGTAGCCTAGCCTACGTAGCTTAGCCTAAGTAGCCTAGCCCATTATCAGTAATGCGTAGGAAATGATGATTGTCCTTAAAATTAAAAGTGAACGTCCCAAAACTACACACGCTGCTATATTTACATTGAGTCTTCTAGAAACTTAGAGACAATTTCTGCAAAAGCGTATATAATTATTTACAGAACATCCTCTACATGACTAGCACGTCTTTGTCTCTGCACTTGAAATGCAATGAAATTAAATGACCTTTGTGCTGCATCTCTCCCTGGGACACCTTGGCCATGAAAATTATTTAAAAAAAAATTTTTTTTATCAAGGGCATTAATAAAGGCTATTAAAAAAAAAGGATATTAGAGTATAATATACACTATAAAAATACACACTGTATATAAATATTGATGTGTGAAAACATTTGGGAGACATTTCGTTAACAATGCGGTATGTGTGAAGACTTTTGGGACACCCTTTAGTTAGATGCAACGCTGGATATCGGTAATTAATTAATTAATTAATTAAATAGGGGCATTACAGTCAACCTGGGACTCATGATTGTGCAGAATAACAGAAAACGGTTATGAATCTCTTTATTTCTCTATATAATCCCCTGATACACTAATGCACTTATCCCAGCATTCCACTTGTGCTTGGACACCATCAAGGCTCACAAACTTACTTCACGTCCGAAATGCTGGCTTCCCAGAACCTCCTTTAATGTCCCTTTTTGTCCCTTAATGGGAAAAACAGCTTCATACAGCCCACTCATACTGCCCACTGCACCACTTGCACATTACAGGAACTGGGCTGGGAGTAGATACATCCCCCGTACTGTCCTGACCTCACTCCAAGCCATTTCCACATGTTCCTGGGAGGCTTGTATACCATCATATTTAGGAAGTTTTGTCAGTACGCTGGACCCATGATCACATCTGAAATTCTGGCCTCCCAGGAAATCTTTTAATGGCCCAAACATGTGGACAAGGCTTGGAGCGAGGTCAGGAGTGTATGGGGTATGGCAGTACCTCCCAGTCGATTATGGCTTCAACATACTGAGAAAATTTTCTACCTTGATGGTATCATCACTTGGATAAGTACGTTAGTGTAGCAGGGGATTGTATAGAGAAATAACGGATCAAAAGTCCCGCTTTGACTTGAACGACCCTCATGTTTTACTGTAAATTTCCTTATTTGATTCACTAACAAGACTTTGAACGTTTTTTTCATTTGTTGTTCAACGGCACTTTGTTCCCTATGCTTGTATTTCTCACCTGACCTCTGAGCTGTGTTCTGATTGGTCAGAAGGCTAAAACGTGCTTGATACCACTTGGCATTTTCCTACAACCTTTTAAGGAGGCTAAACTGTGAACCCTTTGAGATACAGTCTGATTCCCAAACGTAACCTTTGTACATAACTGTAAACTATGCTTGGTGCTGTAACTTATATCCTATACTGAAGTCCAGCCCAGATGATACTTTTACAAGAAGGATGTTTCTGACCTTAGAAACACGAATCGCTCATTTGTAGACCCCCTAAGACCAATGTCTCTGCAAGACTTCAGCTCATTTTCTGGGAGAAACCCGAGCTTCCTGATCACCAAGCGGTCTGCTAAGAGCTAACTGCATTTGAGCTCAGAGAGGTGGGCCTTTCACCTCCAGGCCACATGAAGTAAAAGTGGGAGCACCGCATTAACCTGACGTTAACCTAATTTCACACATTACAGCTTGGACCTGGCATTGGCACAATGCCTCATTTGAGCGCCAGTGCCATCTGGTCCAGGCCCTGAAAAGGAAGTGGCTCTTCACGCTGATCCGATTAGGGGGTTTTTAATTTATCCGAGATGTACCATCGCATGTTAATTGGCTCAGTATGCCGAGCGGATCTGGATCCCCTTCTCACTCCTTGCTTTCAGCTCTGATTGTTGAGACAGTGATGGGCGGAATTAAAGTGCTAAACTGCCTAGAAAACTCTTAAAACATCTTCTCTTTAATTCCCTTAGAACCCTGTGCCTCCATAAGGAAAGACATTGCTGGGGATCCACTGGAACGTACGTATCTTATAGAAAGAAATGTTTAAACAATACCGTCCCTGCAGGCAAGACATATTGGAAACAGGAGAGGGGCTCGGGAAACACGAGCAGGGATGTGAGGAAAAACATGTTTTTAGACAACAAGCCAAAACCCTGCCTACTGACCTCACTGTGGATCCTGTCACTCTACCCTTCATGTGGTATCGCGTTTCCTTTCTCCTGTACAAATCTCTTAAATCGGATGATACGAGGTGCCAGGTGCACCAAGAAGATAAAGTTTAAAAAGTACCACTAAGTAGAAGTTATAGTAGGAGTAAGTAGCAGTATATATATAGCAGTGGTATATCTACTATTCCTACTAAAATTTCTCCTACTACTACTACTAATGATAATGATGATGATGATGATGATGAAGTGGCTTTATTTTTGATTATTAAAAGCAGCTTTAATAGAAAAAAGCACGGCTCCAACCCCCCCCCCCGGGTGAGCAGTGAAAGAGGCCCAGCATCCACCCCCCGGTGTTATTCCAGTTTTGTCAGGGCATCTTGTTTCATACAGAGAGACATCTTGCATTATAATCAAACCAATATGATGCAACTGTGTCACATTCCTCACAGGAATCTACCGGCTGTGTTTTTTATTTTTTTTTTGTAATGAGAGGAGGAAAAAAATATTTCAGCAAGAGGTGTAGAGAAATTATCAATTCCGTGTCGTGAAGCCTGTACCTATTTTAAAAATAGATGCAGTATATAAAAATGACAAGGTTAAGGGAACACTGTGCCTAGAGAAGCATTATTTTGCATTTTGACAGCACAGTGAAGATAAAAATACGGCGTGCTGCACAAGGCCTTCGTCGATAGCTGCAAGCTGCTCAGTTTCCAGTGTTGCTCGTGGACAGAAATACAAACCCTGTCCATGTCGGTTAGATAAGCATTAACCGTAAAGCTAGTGTCGGTGAGAACAGGACAGAAGAACCTGTCTGACTGTAGGAATGTCAAGCCTGAGGTTCAGGAAGCATTTCTGTCCTCCTTTATAATCAATAACATCCTTATTAAACAGCGTCGGGTTAAATCGAACATTTGCAGACTTCCTGATATTTCCCGAAATCCTGAACTTGATATATAAACTAGATTATATATATAATCTAAACTCTTTCATGTATGAATTGTTCGGTTATTTATTTATTTTATGTAGCATTGTCACAAAGAAATGTAATTAATTATAATTATAAATTATATATACTAAATATACATATTTTTAGTTACAAGATACTATATGTAGCTAAAATACTAAAACATAATACTTATTTTTTCATTGTATGTCTACCTGTAATAACACTGATACAACAGATAATAATAATAATAATAATAATAATAATTGTAATGTTTATTACAATTAATTACTTGTATATATATATATATATATATATTCACTTTTTTTAAATAGATTTTTTGATTGACAAGTACTACAATATTTGCTGATATAATTTTGGCTTATATTCTGCAAAAAAAAATGCAAAAGAGCCGTACGTCAGAATATCCGCATACGATCTAAAAATTTTAAGATTAATTGAAATTTTCAGGTTAATTTAAATTTGTCATATAAAAGATAGAAGTTGTGAGAAATTTTGCATTTTTTTTTAAAAGTCATTCTAAGACAACAAGTATTTTTTCATAAAAGTATGAGAAGAGTCCTCTCACTTTGATTATCAGCATCGTCCACCTCAGTCCCAGTCTCGTCAGCTGATCTAAAACTGACTCGCACTATTTTAAACACAAGCCTCATCATCCACTGATCTCTGTTCACACTAACATCATCAAAGAAAAGATCGCTAATTAAATCTTTCTCTTTTGTTGCCACATTTCTAAGCGCTCTTGTCTGTTTTGATGATGATCTGATGGTGCTGAAGGATCGCAGCAGACATTTTGTCAGCTGATCTGATTAGAAACTTAATTGGTTAGGCATATGTCCAATTACGCTGTAGCAGGTAGCTATCTAACAATGTTTTGATCATTTTAATACTCTGTTTGTACACGATTTTTGCAGAACGATGCCAAGACATTTAGTCAAGGTTAGAAAGTAACCTTATTGAAAAAACACTTAAGTGGACACAAATGGGAGTGTATTGGGACTAAACAACTGTGTGTCCATAAGAAAACCACTTATTAGTGAGATGCTTCAGATGTGACCAGGTGAGTCCAGACTGACCCTATTCCAGAGTGATGGGCGTGTCAGGGTAAGAAGGGAAGGGCGTGAAGTGATGCTCCCATCATGCATAGTGTCCACTGTACAAGCCTCTGGAGACAGTGTTATGATCTGGGGTTGATCAGTTACTCAGGTCTAGACTCAGTAACGTTATGGGGCAATAAAACGAAGTCAGCTGACGACCTGAATGTACTGAATGACCAGGTTATCACATCTATGGAGTTTGTCTTGTCTTTCCTGATGGTACACGCCATATTCCAGGACTGAGAGTGTGAAAGGGCGGTTCTGGGAGCATGAGGATTCGTTTTCACACATGAACTGAAAACCACATTGTGCACAATAATCAAAGCTAAAGATGGTCAAATAAAATGTTAGAGAGTGCCTTTGTTATTCGGGCCAGACTGTGTGATTTTAAGCAATGTGTTGAGCAATCGTTTTTGAACTTCTACAGATGTCAAAGTGAGTCATATAATTTCACGCTGCGTCTTATTGCTTCGAATCTACTACAATTAGCCTCAATTAGCTGAACAACAGCCACTAATTCTAACTAGCAGATGGACATTATGTGCTTAATGTGATTTAATTAATCTTGTCTATCTATTGAACCTTCTCATATAACTCTCCTTTTTATAAGACAAAAGAATGAACTATAAGAATGTGGTTAAATTTAATAGCCTTTTGTTTTTACAGTTTACAGCTTGGTTATGGTTTTTAAAATCATTTTCAAATAGCTAAACGTTCTATTTATGTATTGATCTCTCCAACCTTCTGGGTTGTTAAAAAAACAGACACATAGAATACAAGGTTTTTTTTTTTTTTTTTTTCATTTAAGTTGAAACATGTAATGAGAACTCTCGATGCCAATTAAAGCAATCAAAGAGCGAGGTAATAAAAGCACCAGCCAGGGTTTTAGCATCTTTCAGATGATGTAAGATTTGAAGCCAGGTGAAATTACAAAGCGATTTTGGCAGTTGACCTAACCTGGGGTTCAAACAGAAGTGTGTGTTATTGAAAAAAAAATAATAATAAAAAAAGGGAGAAGATTGTGAATGTTCAGCTTTAAGTGGATGGTTTAACAGTGACGCTGCTTATATAAACTGAACTTTCTGGAAATTATTATTTCACTCAATTCACACCTCAATTAAAAAAAAAACCCATGAATATACAATTACTTTACATTGAAACCTCGGATTGCGAGTAATGTGGTCTGCGAGTGTTCCGCAAGACGAAGATCTTTAATACATTTTGCCTCGAAAAACAAACAAGTCTTGGTTTACGAGTACAGAGTATCATGTATCACGCTTCTTGTTTTGACGCCGAGCGTCACGTGATCACAACTGAGCCAACGGTTTTTCTCTCCGTTTTGCGCTGCGGAATTGTGGGTAATCGTCTCCCCTGCTGCGTCTTAGTGCGCGTCTCTCACTGGTATAATCAACGTCCGGCACACTGTACCGTTTACTATAACACTGTGACCACGTGTGTGTGTGTGCGTAAAACATATTTTATTTTGTGTTTATATGCATGTGTGTACAGCGCGCGTGTACTGTTTATTATAACACACGTGTGTGCGCGCATGTAAACCTGAAGAAAGTCTCATTAGAGAGGTTAAAGATCCATTTTCTCCCTCTCTGTTGTTATGTGTGCACGTGTTTGTTTGTTTTACTTTACAGCAGTGATTCCGTTAGTATGCGCTCACGCGAGTGTCATTAGCGATGTTCTTTGCTAATTTTTCCATCTTTCCGTTAATGTGTGTGTGTATTTGTGTGAAATTCAAATAAGTAAGGAGAAAGGTTTACTGTGTAAGATGAGAAGGGAAAGGCTGATTCCTCCTCTTACTTCATACACACACACACACACACACACACACAGCGCCTGCGCGCATAAACAGAAACATTTATCTGTCGGGATTTATTTTTACTTTAAATTTTGTATTATTTATTTTTATGTATACATTTTTTTGGGCTGTGGAACGAATAGTTTGAGAATCCGGCCGTGCCATCAGGGAAGAAAAACTCCATAGATGCGATAACCTGGTCGTTCAGTACATTCAGGTCATCGGCTCACTTTTTTTTTTCTGTACAGTGGACACTATGCATTATGGGAGCATCGCTTCATGTGATTCCCTTCTTGCCCTGACACGCCCATCACTCTGGAATAGGGTCAGTTTGGACTCATCAGACCACATGAACTATTTCCATCGCTCCAAAGTCCAATCTTTATGCTCTAGCAAATTCAAGCCTTGATTAGTCTCACTAGCAAATGGTTTTCTCATACGGACAATCGGCTGTTTAGTCCCAGTCCATATTGTATGTGTGCAGATGGAAGTGCTCGTACTTTCTCTATTAAACATAGCTCTGATTTTTACTCTTGATTTTTTTTTTACCCAGCAACTTCACCAAGCATTACGTCATCTCTATTCCATTCTTCCGCAAAGTTCCAGTAATTTAAAATTCTGAAATGGCAACTTTTTTGTTTCTTTTTCTTGCCCAGGCAGTGTATTTATTGCATTCATTTTTTTTTTTTGTGTGTGTGTATATGAATGGAAATCAGAAAAATAAACTCAGGAGCCGTGCTGCATTTATGCTCATACTTTTTAATGTATCACAATGAGCAAGAAACATACTTGATGAAATATTTTCAAAGGAGTATATTCAATTACCATCTACAATCAACTTAACTAGGACAACAAGGTTTTTTGTGACAAAAGTTTTTCTTTAAAAGTCTGAAGTTCCATGTGGTTTATGTATGTTAGTCTCCATGTAATTTGGTACAGTTTGGAAATCTTCATCATATAATTACAGTAACAAAAAAGCTAACAAGACTACAGTATAGAAAAGACATCAAGAACAACATTTTTGGTTTAACTTGCTCTTTTTTTGTACATTGCAAGGCTGTTTTTTTCTACCCTCGGGTGGGCTACCTGGAGCCACTGAGCCGTTCTTGTGAGGCTCAAAGGAGGAATAATTAAGAAAATAAAAAAATAAAATCAATCGATCAAACAAACAAACAAAAAATAGCGTTTAAAAAAAAAATGTGGCACCAGGAGTCACGAAAGGAACGGAGAGCTCCGCGTAGCAGTTTGTCTTTGAAACTGGAGCTCGTGTTTTTTGTTTGGTTGCTTGTTAATTTTGGTTTCATTTGCTTTTTCGTGTTTAACTGCTTCCTCAGGAATGACAGCCAAGAAAACCCCTCACATTCCTCGAACAGCGAGTCCTTTATTTTTCAATGGTTCGATGAGATCTGTTTTCGGCTGACTCCAGGTCAGTGCTGTCCATCGGCCAGACGAAGAAATGAAACAGGTAGCAACACCATGGGCTGGGCGAAAATAGAGACGCGTGGTACTGTCCTTCCTGTGGATTTTATCCACGATTCCCGAAAGAAGAGGCTAATCCAGATCCAGCCGCCTCCAGAAGTCACCAGGTTTATTCCTCTCTGTTTTCACGTACTGTGTGTCCACTGGTTGCTGAGTCTGTTTCCGTAGGCATATTGTCAGTAATTAAATAATGACTTGATATCATCAAGAGGTGCCTCTGATTATTTTTCCTGCCTTTGGCTCCCATCCCCAGTTTCGACAGCCTTCCTAGACATTTCAACGACATTTTCCAAAGCTTCCCAGAGTTCGCTTCTCTTTGTTTTCCTTCTTTGTCAGTTAAAAAAAAAGTTGATGTCTTCTTTAAATATATCTATATCTGTATACATGTTTCTTCACAGTGGGCAAAAAGGATGACCTCTACAGCAAAACCTGCCTTCTGTCTCTCTTTGCAAAAAAACAAAAAAACAAACAAAAAAAAAATCAAGTATCCCAAATGAAAGTTGATGTATCTCAGTCATGCGTTGCCTTGTGCCACAATAAATATACACTCGTCAGTGGGCACCAACGTTTCATCTGCGTTATGCTTTGGCCACATACATATATTTAATGAAATGAATTAAAAACTGCTCAGTGCTTCAGTATCAATTTCTCATCATGAAATTATTAGGAAAAAAGAAAAATAAAAGAACTCTTGTACTGAAGAAACAGCATTGCAGTTTTGGATGTTTTGGTGTGAAATGAACGTGGAGGCAAAAAACAGAACAAAACTAAACAAAATAAATTGATGTTGGCTCCTCAAAAAAAAAAAAGAAAAGATAGAAAGAAGGAAAACAAACCAAAACACACACAAATCCATGCTGGCAGAGTTGATTGTGAGGATCTGAACTTCGTCCCTCACAAAATAAAACAGCCCGTTAAATAAAGAAAACACTTTGGAAGCAAGAGATCGAACATTGCCGAAAAAGACAAATAGAGGAACATTGGTACACCGTTAAAGTGGCCAGGTCTTAAAATAAGAAAACAAAAAAAGTGATTGAAATTTTAAAGCTGGTGTTAAAATGTTAATTTATGCATACAACAACAACACAAAAAACATCAACAACACAAATTCATATACAGAAAATAAAATACACATAGTTATATGAAAACAATAAATGTCCGACATGATTTGAAATGAAAGTCGAAGCAAAAAAAAAAGAAAGAAAAAAAAGCTTTAAAAAATAAACTATACATTAGAATTCTTACAAATAATAATTATGCAAACAAAAAATATTTTAGGTAACAGGATTGAACAGAAGTGGCAAGCTTTGCATACAAAAATGAAAATAACAAAATCGACCAAATTTCGATATCATGCAAAAAAACTTTTTTTTTTTTTAACACCAAACCACATTGCTTTGCAAGACGTAACACTCTTTAACACATTTCCTCGATCGTAGCAATGTACCATGTAGGCCAATACACTTGCTGTACACTTGTGGCCAGTTCAAATTGATTCATTTTGGTGATACAATGAAAATCTAAAAAAAAAAAAAAGAAAATGGGGATTTAAAACTGAACCATTTTCGTTGACCTCTTTGGACAAAATGGTAAAAAATTACCATCTACAATATTAATAAATAAAAAACACTGCTGCTTTTTTTCCCTTAGCCTTTAAACGCTTTGGAATGAAGATGTCCCTTGGAAAAGCTGTTCTAACTCACACCGAAAACAAAAGTTGGCTTTACACCCTGCAGAAACCTGGGGCAGGTCGCTACTTGATATTCCACGTTAGGGGAGGCCACCATTCCACACTTTATTTCTTTCCCAGACTCTTTAAAGACGGAGAGGCATGATGACACTAGACCAGCGAGACATGTTAGGACCGGATGCGTTACAATATGTACATTTTTGGTTAGCCACTGTTACATGATGATCTATTTGGCTGCAGGGATGAGAACTCCCTTTACACGACTCCAAAAAAACGGCGATGTTCGTTAACCCGTGATGGCGGAATTACAGTCGTTTTTAAAACGTGGAGGGGGGGAAAATAGACTTGCACTCAAATTCAGTATAAAGATGCTGTCATTTCTTAAGAAATCAGACGCGCTATTTGGAATGCTCTGTTCTTTACAAACATAACAGATCATTGGCTTTTAGATGTTGGTCTGTAAAAGAAAGAAAGAAAGAAAGAAAGAAAGAATAAAAACAGTAAAGCCAAAATGTCCTTTGGAACATATATTCACAGTCTTCAAAGTTCCGTTTTTGCAACAAGAAGGAAAAAAATGTCGCAGAGGCAGGGAAATGGTTTACTTGGTTGTTTTTGTTTTTAGTTTTTTTTTTGTGTGTTTTTATTTTAAAGCTTAGCCAAGAAGTAAAATGAGCATGCATCATCTAGGTATTCTTCTTTTTGAAAAATCTACATTAGCAGCAAAACGTATGTCCTCAGAGACCAGACCTTATACAATTTCTTTAAAAAAAAAAAAAAAAACAACAACAAAATAAAACAGAACAAAAAATAGGATCTCGTGTGACAAGAAGAGTTAAACAAAGAGATTCTCCACTTCTATCTTACAAACTGCAATGGCTCTGCTGTAATGGTGCTACTCCATGATGCAAGGACGAACGTCCTTTTTTGGTTTTTGGTATTCTTGGTATTTTTTCTACGTAAAAAAGTCACCCGTCCGCATGCGACGAAGCGGCGACAGCGACTCTGATGCGTACTCGTTTTATTTTAAAACTTTGTTTTCTTTTCTTAAAAACTGCAACAAATTCTCAAGTATAAAGAAGCCTCTTTTCTCATCTTTATGCACCAATGGTGAAAGTGTTTAGTCTTTGGATTTTCTTTTCGTTTTAAAGCGTGAGAATTATTATTATTCTTTTCTTGTATGACGACGACAACGACAACAAATAAAAGAGAGAAATAATTTAAAAAAAAGAAAAAAAGAATTAAAGCCCATAACAGACTGCAGCCACACTGCATAAAATACACATCTGCTTTGTAGTGCCAAAGGAGAAAGATCTCCAAACCTACAAAATGCAGTGGAAGCAAAAAAAAGGAAGGAGAGTAACGTGCACACACCCACGCACACACATACATAAAAAAAAAGAAAAAAGGACAGATAAAGTAAGTCGAGACGTTGTAAGTGCACAATAGGTAAAACACAAATATAAGTGAATAATAATTTTTTTCAAACAGATCTTTTTTTTTTTTTTTTTTTTTTTTGGTCAGGTGCTGCACCAACCGTCAAAGGAAAGAAACCCCTCATTAAAACAAAGGGATTCTGCCGAGTCTGTCGGTGGCAGTTTGGGTGAGCGAAATCCAAGATGCAGATTTGACTATACTGAAATAAAGTACAGATCAGTTCCTGCTCCTCAATCTAGTCTATCGGAATGACCAAGACAACATCAAATGAAGCGCTTTAAGGTTGGACAATACAAAAGCTAAATGTACACAAAGATTATTCAGTCTACCATACTGTTTAAATTTATTTCCAATGCAACAATCTACTTAACACGAAAAATGTTTATATCAATCATAAATACAGGTTTTTTTTACTTTTTCTTAAAAAGAAAAAAAAGAAAAATACCTCACTGCGTTTCTTGTTTGGGTATGGTGGCAGAGTTTTGAACCCCATTGGAACAGACTTTTAGCAGTTTAGCTACCCATTTGGATTCCCAGAAAGCTCTGTCTTAATTTGTATCACTTCGGAAAGAATTTCTATTAAAAATAATACAAAAACGTTTTCTTATTTGTCAGGAACGAAATGAATAAAATAATGTAACATAAAAAAAATTAAAAAAAACGGTTGTGAGCTGTTGACCTGAGAATAAAATAGACATTACATCATTCTTTTTTCATTAGCAAGCCATTGGTATTTGAATGCTTAGATAGCAAGAAAACGGTAAGACTATTCTCCCATACGGTACATACTGGCTTTGTGTGACTGTGCTATTAGGCGGACATACCTACACAAACAAAAGTGTGCATCCTTAACTCGTTCCTTGATACGGACAAAATCTGGGGCCCGTCTGATTTTTGTGGTTTTGAGGCAGTCCTTCGCAATGCAGCATTCCCTTCGCAGTGTTCTTCTTTATTAATTTCATATATGTGTATACATATAGCTATATACTTAAGTTGAAACAAATTAAAACCAGCATGTTCATATGGGAAAACAATCCACTAACATTTAAATTTTTGGTTACAAGCTTTGGAATTGCAGTTAGTCTTTACACATCTTTTTTTTCTTCTGAAATTGGTTCGTATACTTTTAAACATATTTTAAACATCGCCGCTTTTTTTAAGCTTTTGTGTTTTATTTATTTTTTTGTTTTTTGTTTTTTAAAATATTGTCCATCGTTGAAAGCTCTTTTACAGTCTGATGGAGTCTGTTCCTACACTAGCCATATTACTACTACAACTATCACTGTCTTTGAGACAGCTGGGTTGCTGTGGCTCCTCTGCCAACCTGCCCAGCCTGTCTGCTGATTTCTGACTGCTGTCAGAGTCAGATTCGTCGGTAAAGACGTCTGTTGGTATCGAGGTCTGAACCCCTGAGGTGCTCAATGAACTTGAGGTAACCGTTGAAGGTGAGGATACTGAAGGAAAGGAGGACGATGTTGAAGGGGTGGCATTGGGCTTTCCAGCTAAAGCTTTAGAGAAAGGGGCCTGGGGCCAGGGTTTGCTGGCAGCTGTGGTCTTAAGTGTGGCAGCTGTGGCAGAGGAGCATGAGGATGCGGACACGGATGAGGATGGCGTGGTGTTTGACGACGTTGGCGGGGGAGATGTTGTGGTGTTGTTTGGGTGGGTGACAGACTGCGAGGTAGATGCGGTGTTAGGATCGGGGAAGCAGGCTGAAGAGTGAGGTAATAAACTAGTAGCGTGCTCTTTGGCATTTCCGGCTGATCGCGCGATTGTTCTGTGTTTGTGCAAGGATGAATCCAGGTGTTGACTAAGTGCTTTGTCCCCATCCAGAGTGACGTTACAAGCCAGGCAGTCATAGAGGCTACCCTCAGCTGCACTGCCACTGCTAGGGACTCGTAGCAACATCTCTTGCAGGTTTGCCACAGACTGACCAAAAAAGCAGATCGACTTCAGGTGGCTGATAGCTGCTTCCTCCTTGCTGAAAACAGTTTGACACTTGCGGCACGCCAGCCGATACTGAACTTTGGGGACAATGTATTGGTCAAGAAGGGGGTCTGCACCTTTCCCATCCATTTCATGCTGCTCAGGGAGTAAGTTATTATGTGAAGAGGTATCAACTGGGAGGGTGCCTTTCTTCTCCTCTGTTTTTACTGAATCTTTGGCAGAATCTTTGCGGTCCACCGAAGGCTGAGAAGAAGCTGGGGTTTGGCTTGCTTTCGGTTGCTGGATTTGCTGAAGCTGTCTCTGCTGCTGCTGAAGTGCTTCCTGCAGGCTCTGCTGATATTGCTGGTAATGCTGGAGCAGTGATCCTGGAGATAACCCCATCAGAGCTTGTGATAAAGCTGGGTTGTAGGGGAAAAGACTTTCCATACCATACATAGGCTGAAGGTATCCGCCTGGAATCTGAGGGGCATAATATGGTGAGAAACCTGGCATAAAATAGGGCAGGAACTGGCTGGTAAGCAGTGCTGTTGGATCTGATGCTAAAGCAGCCTGAAGTGCTTGAAGCTGAGCAGGATCGACCACGTACTCCATGCCAGGTGTTGGCATTGAGGTGGCTGGAACAGCTGTGTCTGGTTTTTCTTTCTTGGCACTGGCAGCAGAAGTGGAGGGAGCAGGAGTACCCGCAGTTGAGCATGGTGTGGAGGACTTCTCGACTTTTTCCTTGGGCTTTTCTTTCTCCCTGGCTTTCTCAGTTTCACGCTCTTTAAGAGGATCAACCCGGTGGCCTAGTTGGGAGGTCAGTGAGTTTGATGTGGATGTGGTAGTTGTTGAATGGGCTACAGAAGTGCTGGCCTGAGCTGGGCTTGGTGAGGCCAAGGAGGAAGAAGAGGGGATCTTGTTGGGTAAACCAGATGTAGGGAGACTGGGTGAAGGTACACTGGCACCGGACACGTTTAAAATGTTTGGAGGTTTCGGAGGGGTTAAAGCTAAAAGAAAACAACACAGTAAACACAGTAAAGTGAATTAATGAGATAATCTTTGGGTCAAATCAACCAATGCAATCAATTTTATAGCATACATAAAATAATAAATTTTATTAAGTCTGTATTTGCATATGAAATATCTGATCATTTTGAAGACTACTTAAAACATACCTGAGTTAGTTGAGTTGAAACCTGGAAGGGAAGGGCTTCCAACCCCTGGCAAAAGAACAGGGGGTATTCCTTGCAGATTTGGATAGGCTGTCTGCAGATTGAGGGCCTGCAACGCTGGACTGTCAAACATCCCGTGTTGCTGCATGGCTTGTTGTTGTGCCAGACCAAGTACCTCATTGGCTTTCTTGATACGATCCATCTCTTGCTGGGCCATTAGCTGACGAACAGTGGCTGGGTCAAAGTACTCTTTCTCTTTGTCCAGCTGGCTTCCAATAGTCTCCTTCACCTTGGCAATGTGTTGCTGGGAAAAGATATGGTCCCGCACAGACAGACGTGCACTGTATTTTACACCACATAATGTGCACTCTGTCTTAGGTCCCTCATAAGAAGTCTGGTTGATCCCAAAGTGCTTAGCCATACTGAGTTTCGCTTTCTTTTCTTTAGCACGAGCATTCTGGAACCAGACCTGTACAACTCTTTTGGGGAGTCCTATATCATTGCCAAGTACCTCACACTCCAACATTGTAGGAGTCCTATAATCACTGAAGCAGGACTTAAGGACTTTCAGCTGGAGGTTAGTCATCTGAGTTCTGAAGCGCTTTTGCCCTGGCCTATCTCCACTATCAATACTTCTACTTCCAGATGCCCCAGGGCTAGGTGAGCAGGGGTCAGCTAGACTAGATGTTTCACTGTAATCCACCATGTTTTCATTTTCAAAGTCTTTTGCATAATAACTTGTTGCAGGGCTCACTAGCCCTGAAGACATCTGGTCATCATTCTCAAGAGATGGAACTGATCCTCCAGTCTTTGACAAGAAATCTCCACTGTTGTGGCTGTGCTTCATATCAGTATTGTCATTGTCTGCATTTGCCTCATCACCAGTAGTGGTGTCAGTAATCGCGGTGTTCACAGAAGAACAATCATCATTATCGAGCTTGTTCTGATCAAAACTAATATTTACTGATGATATGGTTGGGCTTTCAAACTCCTCCATTCCCTCGACCTTAATCGATGTTGGACTTAAAAGTGCCCTGGGAGATAAGTCTAAAGTTTTACTCACAGGAGACAGAGATGAGCACTGGCCATCATTATTAGAAGAACCAAGATGAGAGAAGTTTACGATATCCTGAGGATCCATCTTCAAGTGCATGCCATCTTGTTCAGATAGCAAACCAGTAAGTGTTATGTTATAACCAGCACGCTTTGCCTCATGCCAGTGCCGTGAACGGATGTGGGCTTCCAAGGCTGTTTTAGCTTTAAAGAGAGCACGGCAAAAGGGGCAACGGCGATGGGCTTGTGCTGGCCCAACAGCCCGGAACTGTCCCTTTCTTTCCCTGGCCCTAGTGTTTTGGAACCATACTTGTACTACACGTTTCTTGAGGCCCACCTCATGAGCAATATGGTCAAGCATCTTCCGAGTAGGGTTGGAATCTAATAAATATTTCTGGTATAGGATCTCAAGTTGCTCTGGTGTAATAGTGGTTCGAAGACGTTTGTCTCTTTGTGGTTCTTCCCCACTGTTAGTACTATCATTTTCCCCTGGGCTAGTGCCTGCCTTTTCCTCTAGCTTTCTCTTTAGGGAGTTCATGGTGGATGTAGGTGTTGAGGGAGAAGTGGCAGAGCTGCTTGGAATTTGTGGCAATGCCCCAGCCAAGAGCTGGCTAGCCAGCAAAGGATTGGTGGGGTCAAATAACATAAAAGGCATGTCCATTGGACGGTCCAAGAATTGGGGATGAATAAATTGGTTTTGAACGCTTAAGAAGTGAAGCTGCTGGTGTTCCTGCCAGTGCTCAAATGAGGGAAAAGCAAGTTTACACTGCTCACACTGGTAGGGAATCATTTGCTGGGCCAGCTGCTGCTGTGAGGCTAAATGGGGATTAAGAGCCATGAGAGAACTTTGGGAGGGGGTTTGGCTTTGGGAGGCAGAGCCTGAAGCGGCACTATGTTGTTGCTGTTGAGAGAGGGATGGTGAAGAAAGCTTTGTGTTCTTTGGGGTGAGTTGCACCTTTTCCTCTCGTGGTGCTTTTTGTTGTGGAATCTCAGTGGGTTGACTGCTTTCCTGCTTAAATGATGGCTGCTCTCTTGGACCTAGAGTGGGTTCTGCAGCATTTTTGGATTTCTCATCAAAAGTATTCGATGTGTTTGTGGATGTAGCTTCTACCTTCTCAGATGAGGGCATATGAGAGAATGATGTGGATGATTGTGGAAGAGGGCAGAGACTCGAGGATGATGACATTGGTGTGTGACCTGATGACCCAGAAGATGAAAAGTATTCATGTGAGAGATCAAGAGAGTCTTCATTTTGACTGTCATATTGCCCTTCCTCATCCTCATCTTTGTAGCAAAGCTTCTTTTGATGTTTAATAAGATCAAATATCCGCTGGAATACCAGACTGCACTTCTTGCACTGGTAGTTCAAGTTAGTAGTGCGTATGTATCGGTCATTGGACAGCTCACGTCGCTCACCATCTTTTGCTCCTTCTCCCTGATTCTCATAATTTTTTCGAGCTTTTTGTCGGGCATTCTGAAACCAAACGACAATGACCCTAGTTGGTAGGCCTAAAAGATTGGAGAGCTGCTCAAATTCATCATCTTTAGGGTATGCATTAGCATCAAAGAAATCCTGCAGTACTCGAAGCTGGTAGTCTGTGAACCGTGTCCTTGAGGACCGCTTACTGCCATAGGACTCTAGTTTTTGGGGTTCAGGCGAAGGTGGTTTAGAGTCAATTTTGACATCCTCCAGAGTAGTGATAGGGGGATTGTTGAAATTATAGGGTGAGTCTTTGTTGCGCTGTCGCTCTTTGAAGAGAGTATTCCGAAACCAGTGCTTAATGACCTTCTGCGGAAGTCCTGACTTATCTGCCATTTCTTTTATTTGTTCTTCGTTTGGTGAATTGTTTATGTCAAAGTACTGCCTTAGAACCCTTAGCTGGTCATCGGTAATACGGGTGCGGGGCCTCTTATTCTGCTGCTGCTGCAGCATGGCAGGTGTAAGCTGCTGCTGGTACAGTTGTGCAAGATCACTGGCCAGACCAGGCTCAACAGCTTGTAACTGTGCAGGAATTTGAGAGGGTAATGACTGGAGGGACATTGGCTGCATCATGAGAGGAGAAAAGAGAGGAAGATCCATTGGCATTGGAATCTGAGGTAGTGGACCTGGGGGCTGCGGGGTTGAAGCAGTTGGTGGTGTGATTGCAGGGGCAGAGACAGGAATATTTGGCGTTGGTACCC
>JAOVVA010000004.1:2278351-2295796 GCA_028565275.1 Leiocassis micropogon | reverse complement strand
GACAGGAATATTTGGTGTTGGTACCCTCTGTGGAGGAGGTGGTGGCGGGGGAGGAGGAGGGGGTGGTGGGGGAGGAGCAGCCTCAGGTGTCTGCGGTCGTAGTGGATATAGTTTGTCATATTGTTCTCTGTACTCCTTAGCAAACCTCTCTAGTGATCTAAATGGAAAAAAGGCCTGGTGGATATGCTCTTGGTGACTTTTTAGTATTAATATGTTGGAAAAGAGTTTTCCACAGGCCTCACATTCCAATTTCTCTAGTCCCTCGACAGGGTCCACGACTCTAGTGATACCACCTGGTGCAGTTGATCCAGAGAAAGATCCTGTAGGCCTTCTCTGAGCTTTCTGTTTGTTCTCATTGTATTGAATCACCAATTCAAATCCAAAATTCTCCAAGAGCACTTTGGTGGCATTACCACGAGCATCTGATGCAATTCTTGGTGGAAGGCATCCATTGTCCTGATTTAAATTACCTGTGGTCTGTGGTATCTCTTTCTTCTCTTTGGACTTGTCTGGGACATCCTTTGGAGCATGATCATCTGTTTTATCATTTATTTCTTTATCCTTTGGCAGATCTCTGTCCTTCTCACTATGAGGACCAAGCGACTTTGGTTTTTTTTCTACAGGGTGAGAGAGAGATGCACTCTGCTGAAGTAAAGCCATTTGGCTTGATGCCTGCGAGTGGGAATGGGCTTGGTGCTGTTGCTGAAGGTGATGATGCATCAGTTGCTGTTGTAGACAGCTCTGTTGGGCTTGCTGGGCCTGGTTCTTCTGCTCCTCCAATAAAGAGGCAGCAGAGCCACTTAGATTAAGTGAAGAACTGTTCAAGCTCATTTCTGGATTTAGCTGGAATTCTGCTCCAGGGATATAAAAAGGAAATAAAAGCTGTTGCTGCTGAAGGGGCAAAAGTGCATCTGCTGTCATTGGGAAGTGCTGGAGTAGTGGGTTAAACAGCTGGGACTGAATGAGGGCAGCTTGCTGTTGGAGCTCTTGCTGAAGTTGGGCCTGGGCTTGTGCTTGAGCCTGTGCCAACTGCTGCTGTTGGAGCTGCTGGTGACCTCTTGAGGACAGCATGTCTGCAAATTTCTTTTTTTTCACATCATGGTTCTCAGAAGGATGAGAATGAGAAGTCGAGTTAGACACGATCTCAAGGTTCTGAGACTGACTTAACTGGTTTCCACCCAGGATGCTCTGTGCTGTCTGAACCCCAGCTGGAGAGCAGCTATTGTTGCTAGAACTGGTTGTTGAGTTAGTTGATGGAATAGGGCTGGGAGTAGAAGTGCTATTTGAAGTGCCTCCACTTAAACCTCCACTGGTGACAGAAGTGGAACCTCCACCTGCTGCTTCAAGTTTGGCTGCCCTGGCTTTGGTCTGGTGCAGGACAGAGCGCATATGAATCTCCAGTGTAGAGCTCTGGCTGTATGCGACGTTGCAAGTGCTGCATTTGAAGGGCTTATTATCAGGACTGCTGGTTGGTTCGGGTTGACCTGTAGTGGATTCCTGCAAAGCCCGTTTGACCTTATGTAAGTGTGACACAGAATTATAATGTACCAGGAGAATATTTTTTTGGGTAAAAGACTCTTTGCAGACCGTACACTTAAATGGACGAGAAGGGTCTAAGAATTTCTCCATGGTGAAATTGGGACCTTTCCTAAAAGGCAGCGCTCGCTTGGGCTCAGATCCAGAATCCTCTTGTAATGATCCAGAGTCACTGCCAGTTGGACTCTGTTTCTCCTCGGGATCACTGTCCTCTCCTTCTTTCTCGTCTTCAATGAGACCACCTTGGTCCTCTCCAAGTGAAGGGTCACCAATAACCATAAGGTCTCCATTCATTAGTAAGCCTCCATAGAGCTGCTGAATATCAGCTTCACTCAGTTCAAGGTGACTGGACTCCAAGTGTTTTTTCAAGGCCTGTAGTGTCCTGAAACTCCGCTGGCAGAGACAACACATGGTGGCTGCTCTGATGACATGGTATTGCGAATGTAACTGCAATTTCTCAATTGTCTTGAATGCTAAACTGCACTGGTTGCAACGGTACTTGTAAACGTGACGGTCAGAGACAGGGAGTTGTGGCCGTTTGTTATGGACATCGTTAAAGTGTATCTGGAGAGCACTGGAGGATTTGAATACTTGATTGCAGCCCTTTTTCCAGCAGAGGAAACCAGTGGTGTCGTCTCTTGGAGGATGTTGATCGTCAAGAGGTGACTTGCGCGATTCGATTACGTCTGAGACCAGAGAAATTCCTTTGTCGGCTTCAACATCTGTAGCATCTACAATCAGATACAATAATAAATATATAATAAATTATATTGTTAGGATAAAAAAAATAGTTTAATATAAATTGTTTTACAGAAATTAAATATTCCAAAAAGTAACCAACGTTCACACCTGTTTGTTTCTTTGTGTCTTCAGAGATTGAGTTAGGCAAGGATTGGGGTGTGTTTTGAGAATCTTTTTCTGGTCCAGGGACTGGTATGAACATGCTCGCTGGCAGTACCTCTGATGTTGCCACCTGGAAAATAAAACACACAGTGTGCAATGTGTTAATTAAAATCCTTTTTAAACAGCCAGTGATCTGGAATGCAGGACAACTTGAATAACTGTTTGATCATTTCCGAACATCTCAGAAAAAAATGTTCGATTTTGTGTAATTACTTATTAAACACACACGCATATAAAGGTTTTTTTTTTCCCTTCAACGAAAGGTTTCCTTCCACAAAAGTAATCATGTTATTAATCTTCTTACTTTATTTGCCATTCCAAGGATTTGCACTTTGATCACAGATGATGTTTGTCAAACTCTAGGAAAGTTCTGCTGTAGCCAATTAGTGTGATGGGGCCAAGAAGTCTACCTTGGCCAGCTGAAAAGCTTATTAGGAGCCTAATTAAATAATTCCTTCTCCTCATAAAAGTGTATCACATTCCAGAGAAAAGCTCAGAGCACAAAGTACAAAGAAATTCCCTGTCTTTCTGAACAGCTTCCCTGCTTCTGTTGTGTCTTGATACCTCTTTTTTCCTTCTCGAATCCTTTCTATTCCTCTCTCCTTCTTCCAGAAGGGGAAAAAAAAAGATAACAATTCATCAAAATCACTCATTAACCAGCTCCTATTTAACAACAATCAGTGACTGAGATTGGAAAAAGGGCTGGGAGATGGAGCACTGTCTGCTTCACCTTCCTTCAATTAACAGAACAATCAGCCTTTCTACACGGGCAGCATTTCAATTCCTCATTCCTTCCCATCCCCCCTCCTCTTCCTCTCCTCTCTCTTCCATGTCTAATTCCTACTTTCATTCCATGTTTATGTCCCTGTGTCTCAAACTTGCTTTCTCTTTTCATCACACCACCTGGACCATGTGTCCTTTTTTTATATCTGGGGGACTAAACGCATACTAAAATTCTAAATCTATTCTTTCCTTCTGTTTTGTGGATTTGTGTGTGTGTTTTTCTTCTATCCACTAATGAGTACATGAGTTCATAGCCAGGCTTTATGATACGCAGAGAATATCAAGTGCTCCAGAGCTTCTCTAAAATATAAATCATTACCATGCACACTCATCGTGGAGCACCTGACTGTATGAAGGACACAGTCCTCAAGCAGTTACTTCACTGGTCTTGAGGTTAAGTGGAACCGTTAAGACAGCTCTATCTATTAAAATCTGATTAGTGCTCACGCAGATTCGTGCTGGAAGAGAAATTTGATTTTTCATTCTTCTTCTTCTAATTTTTTTTTTCCCTTTTAAACACACTCTCGTTCCAAACTGAAAGGTGTAAATTAATGTGACCAGTACGGAGAGTTGTGAAGCAAAACACTGCACTGATTTACATTACAAAGTGGACTGTTTCTAGACAAGTGCTTCATTAAACCACGAGAGCCCAGCACAGCCAGTATCCCAAGGTCATTTTTTAATTTGGACTGTCTAATTCGCAAAAACACGGTTCCAAATGGCTATCATCTGAGCCAGACTGAGAATTAATGAAGCACAATTATTTTCATTATCCCTATCTAAGACAGACAGAAAATGATACACAGGCGGAGAGGGAGGGAGGGATTTAGAGACAGCGAGAGAGTGAAGACCAGACAAATAAAGAGAGAGCCTGCACGCATTTTTATGCACTGTCTGCAAGAAATGAGTCACCTATTTCCGAATTCATTAAGACCTCCTGTCTGACATGAGGGGATGAAAGTAGCTTTACTCTCTTTTCACTAATAAAAAAAAAAAAAAAAGAAAGAACCCGAGATGCTGCTTTTAATGTGCATTGTATTGCTCCAACGTGTTTTTACAACGTGCCACTCGTGTAGGGAGACCGATGCATTATCATCTCTATAAAAGAAAAATATTGCTACCTGGCCCTAATAACGTGTTCACCATTTGTTTTCCTGGCTGGCGAGTAGAGACGGCATAACAGCATTCAGAGGCACCCTTGCTTTGAGCGATCGGCGAGTGAGCAATTCCGCTCGGCAGACAAATATAAACATAATTATTTCTCCGCGGCAAATATGGAAAAATAGAGCTGTTGCATCCTCCATCAGCTCTGCAATAACGCTCCACCGTAGACTCATGATGCACCTGGATGCACTAGGTGGTGAAGATGAGTTGCTTCAAGAAGAAGTGGATTACAAAGCTTTATGTATTTATTTATTTAATTCTTTTTTTTTAAACTACAATATTTTATAAGCTTTATGTAAATGCCACTTTGTAGGCTGTTCTTCGTCTACACAAAATACATTAAAATGTTCGGTTCTAAGAAAGGATTATTTTTTTATTCTACGGTTTTTATCCCCCCTACGGTTGCTCTTTGAAAAAAACTCTTTGTTTTTGTTTTTCTCCCTCTCATTTTATTTAAATAACTATTTTTCATGCCATATTGCTTGCGTACGTATATGTGTTTTCCTGTTCTCTTCTTTTCTTTCACATCGGGAAGGGTGCTGGCAGTTTTATTTATTTATTTATTTATTTATTTATTTTAATGGGGGAAAAAAATCAATTCAATTAATTTGTCCATATTAATGATCCGCTTGTTCTGAATAACTCTTAACAGAAGGAACGAGAAAGCAGAGATTTTCTTTCTCTCTGTATCGACTGATGAAAACAATAGGCATGTCGGTACAACCGCTTGGGCAGAGGATCACCCGGCCGATCACGAACCTCTCACCCTATCAAATCTGACTTGCAATGAGTCAACAGGAAGCCTGCGGGCCGCAATTAACACTTTCAAAATGTCATCAATGAGAGGGAAAAAGACGAGACACTGTTCGTTAAGGCGCGGCTGGTTAAGAGGCAGTGAGTCACGCTGGTAGGGCCGGGCTCCTCGGCCCCTCACGCCATCTCCACAGTGGGCCTTGTGTGTACTAAACGCACAACTTTTCTTACAAAGCAGGTAGACAAAAGCGCTGCTCTTCCCTTTCATACCAGTCTATACAGGGTTCTGGGCTTGAAAGAAGAAGACTAATACCATGACATTTGCCCTAGAATAGTGAACCTAGGGTACTGCGTACAACTCAAGACATTTTTTTTGCAGGTAAATAAACGGTGCAGAAATAGAAGGACAAGATCTTACTCACAGACAGTCTTGTGAATAAAAGACAGGAACGGAACATGGTTCCAGTTTATACCTGGTCAGGTCACTGGGTTATGAGTATCAGGAGAGGGATTATGCAATACATGCAGGTGTAAACACCTGGCAGAGGTGGAGATTATTCTCTATAATAGACTTTAATCTCTTCTAAATTTTACCTACATGGTGTTTTGCCAAGATTTTCTACTTTGCATTTAAAAAAAAAAAAAAAAAGTCATCACTCACGTGGCTCAACTGTGATAGATGTTTATATCTATCCCTGGTGTGATTTTTGTAATTATTATTATTATTAATTTTTTTTTGGTTTGAACTTCTTTGATCAACCTATTGTTTTTACACTTCAGCTTACAGTGCAGTGAGATTTACAGTTTCATCTCCAGACAGTAACGCAGCAGCGCTTTAGTCCTTTGGTCTGTTCAGCTCTCTCATCTGTAACCTCTGCCCAAACGGATCAGCTTCCAAACTTTCAGCTTTCATGCTAATACCACCATCAGTGCCACTGCCGCTAACTAGGCAAGCTGAGTCGATGTGTAGCTGCACTGAATTCTGGAATTCCGAGTCTAGCTTTCGCGTCAACATTCTACGCTGGACTTCTCGGTAACGCTACGTTGAATAGGATGCTGACGAAAAAAACGAAGTAGACGAGTGAAAAAAGATCTTTCTCTTTTGTTTTTAGGTGTTAAGAGAAACCGGGTTATCACTTATGTCTAAGATTGTTCAACCTTCTATTCTATTAATCACCACTATAGCTATGAGAACACAGGAACAACCGAAATACAGCCACAACCAACAGAACCTCTTAACACATAACAAATATTTCCGTATTAATGTACTAAATAAGGTTTGAGGGTAGGGGTTTACATTAAGGGGAAGCCTTAAGGGGAAGTCATGCGTCAAGCAAGGCGTAATGAAGAACGTTAATGGTGGCCGAATGTAAAAACCTATTTGTGATTAATCTATTAATACACATGTATGCTTACTCCATCCACCCATCCATCAATCCATCTAGCAACCTCTGCATTCCAACTAGGGACCATGAAGGCCAATGGTGACCATTATATTTATTCCTATTTTATGACCGTGGTAGGACCTACAGGCAACATTCACACACTATGGGCAATCAGCCTAATCTACATGGGAGGAAACCGGAGTACCTGGAGGAAACCCACTAAGCATGGGGAGAACATACGAACTCCATGCACATAGAGTTGTCACCACTACACCACTCTGCTGCTATGTATGCGTACTGTATAGGAGAAATTGGATTTCTAACTAAAATCTGAAATCCAATCCAAATACAAGCGTGGGGAAACCGAGCGATGTATAGTCATGTTAATTTAGAACCCAAAAACAAAACCAAGCAAAAACTCTATAGGAAACTCAGAGCTATGAAAACTCACGGTGGCTATGAGCTTGTCGACGCAGTCTGGTGCCACGCTGTGGAGGTGTGTGAGGTGGAACTGAAGGTGGACCTTGTTGTTCAACGTGTCCTGGCACAGCGGGCATCGCAGCATGGGCTGCACCGAGTGCTGGGTCATCACATGCATCCTCAGCCGGTTCAGATCTGTGTTGGTGAACTTACAGTAGGGGCACTGGTACATCTGAGAGGAGGAAGAGGGAGAAAGTGAGAGGGAGACAGGGAGAGAGAGAGAGAGAGAGAGAGAGAAAGGGAGAGAGAGAGAGAGAGTTATTATCCTTTCAAACAGCGTGTGTCCGTGCGAGACCCTGGCAGAGGCCTGGCACACACTTCAAAGGCCTCTCATCTGTCGAATATCATATTGATTTTCCACCTTTTGCACAATTAGCGATGCAAGAGCAGCAAAAATGGGAGAAAAGTAATCTTCAGGACAAGCATGCATAATGCAAAAAGGGCAATTTAATTCCGGGACTGCGTACACCTGCATTCTGGCATATTGTCGAGTTGTTATTTGCTTTGCTGCATGAAAAAAAAAAAAAAAAAACCACAACTCAAGCCATATTTATTATGAAGAGGGTTCTCTCATAAAACACCTCTCTTTTTAGAGGCTCGAGTAAACGTTAGCAAATCATTTCAGACTAATTGTAAATTGTAATTGTAAATGTTAGCACAATGACTGAGCTCAAATATGATTTTGAACATCTTGAATAGGTGACAAGAAATTTTATTCGATTAAATCGATTATACAGTACTGTGCTGACCCCCATCATTTCTTCATATTTTGCTTCCAAAAAGCCAAACTTTCTTGTATTTTTAATGTAGTCTTGAGGAATAGTTCTCCAGGCCTCCTGAAGGAATTTATTTTGCTCTCATTATTTTTTTGGCAAGTTTTTGTCTCTCATTATTTTGAGTCCAGTCCCTGTACCTGAGCAGTTTCAGAGGAATGTTTTTGTGTTTGTGAAGCCGCACAGTGACCTACGAATCATTCAAGCATAAAAAACAAACATCTAACTTAAGGCATGAACCAGTGAGAAACAGGTGCAGATGATGACGGATGATCAGGCCGGTGATTATTATACTGCTGATGCTGAATGCGGAGTGGTTGGAACAGACGAGTGGAGAAATGAGGTCGCTGCTGAGGGTTTTACATAAATATCCAGTTTTTAAAGTGTATATTTGGGCAGTTTGCAGCCTGACACAGTAAAGCACTTGTTCCCATTTCTTGAATTAAATGAAATGTAATTTAATATGAAAAAATTAGCTGGCCCAAGACTTTTGCACAGCAAAATTCGGAATCTGGTTTGCCCGTATCCTTTTTTTACGGCCTGTACACGTCTGGAAATCTTATACGAGCAAGTCGGGTAATGTAATCATTACCTTAGTAATAAACTCTGGGATTTTAGCTGTGTCCAAATCCATCTTTTCATAAATTACAATTTCTAGTCCAAATAACTCCACGGAACATTTTGACAAAGATTAAATTATACCCTGTGAGAATAAATCAATTATAAAGACGTGCTAGAGAATTGATGTTATCAACACTTTTGAGGTTTTCAGGTGAGATCAGGTACACCTTACAGACATAGTTAACAAGTTATGGTCATGTGACCTACTGTGGTCATGTGATCTTCTAATAATTGTTTAATAAATCTAATAAAATCAAGTTTATGACAATCAGTGTGTATTAATATGAGGTGAATGAAATGCATGGAATTTTAAGCGCAACCATTATAGTGCCTACAGATGTCCAGACACGCGTCTGTCTTAAAGTTGACCAATGCCAACACATTTCCTATGAAAACACAGCTCATAGCGTAGTTGATATACCCATCGCCCTCACCTGCTCTCCAGTGCTCGTCTCTGATGTCCGAGGACGCTTGGAAGAGAGGGAGGTCTCTGAAGCCCCGGACCGTGACGGAGGCCGTTTGGAGGGAACGGGTGACTCTGTCTGGTCCCTCTCGGATAGGCTACTTCCTGCAGCTACACAAACACACACACAAAGAGAAAAAAATGTAGGAATGGTCAGTTTATAAACCTTGAAACTTTATATGATAAGAATAAAGAAGGCACTTTTACGGGGTAGGGTTAGCTCAGTGGTTAAGGTGTTGAACTCCTGATCGGAAGGTCCCAGGTTCAAATCTCACCACCACCCAGCTGGTACCTAGGTGGCCCTTGAGCAAAGCCCTTAATCCTTATTAAGGATCCTTCGAACAGAGTCTGCCAAATGTCATAAATATAAACAGAGGACCATACGCGTCCACAAATCCTTATGGAGTCATGTTTATAAAGACATATCACAGATTGTTTGATGCTTTTGTGTGTGGTCTAACACACCTCAAAGATCTTCCCTTAAACAATTTTCACCCAAGTAGATTCGCACCTAAGATCTGCTGGTTCAATCATAAAGACTGTCTTGTGCTCATCCCAGCACTTGTCTTCACTACTTGCAACACCCTCCAGACTACACTCGTTTTTACATTTCTACGTATACTTAGTGAGGCCCTACAACCAATTGACATTCTCGGACAGTACGGTGATGAGACTTTAGCCGCAGTAAAACATCTGAGCGGTGCAACATTTTAAAGAAGGCCGTACATCCGTGAATGACGATCCCAGCTGAGGTGGCTCAGAGCCCAGTGGAACGCCTGATCCTTGGAAAACACAACCGCAACTGTACACACAATCATTCACCAACACCACTTGCACATTATAGGAAATCAGCTAGGAGTTATTGCCACATCCCCCATACAGTCCTGACCTCGCTCCAATGCATTTCCACATGTTTGAGCCATTAAAGGAGTTCCTGGGAGGCCGGCGTTTCAGACGCGAATCAGACAGACAGTCCGATCATGGCTCCGGTGTACTAAGAAAACTTTCTACCTTGATGGTGTCCAAGCTCTAGTGAAACACTGTGCTAAGTGCATTAGTGTAGCAGGGGATTATACAGAGACATAAAGGGAGTTTTTACTCTCATAAAACTCCATAATATAATTACACCATCTATAATAGGTAGTGTTCTGCTATTCTGTTGTGTTCTGTTATTCTGTACAATCAAAAGTCCTGGTTTGACATATTTTATATATACTGTATAAAACCTTCACTATCTGCCTCCATCGTTCTACCTATGGCTGATACTTAAGCACTGCTCTTCATTGAAGGCAGTTGAAAGCTCAGGAATATGCGGCTCATCCCAAGCTCATCTTTAAGAGAATCCCTCATTGTGCTAGCCACAAACCGTCACCAAAGTCTCTAATGTGCTCTGCTAGCTGGCAGAACATTAAAATCGGCTAATCCTTTTAATGCAACCTGCGCAGCCATTAACCGTCTCCTCTTCTCCGTCTCTGCAGAGCGGGCCCGAATAACAAGACGCTCAACGCTGAGCTAAAGGCTAACGCAGTCTAGGAGGTAGAGGGATGAGGGAATAGGAGGGGTGCAACACAGAGGCACGGATGAGCCGAGTAAAAATACTCGGGTTAAGCCGGGCACTTGTAAAGATGCTAAATCCAACAAGAGGCCAGGAAGGCATGACGTGCACGAGCCTCGGTCAGAAAGAATCCGGGTGCGAAATGTAAAACTCTAAGAGACCCTTAAGGAGGCTATAAAGAGTTAAATTTGGTCTGATTTGTCCAGGGCAAATTGAGAACTGGAGGAAGAATGAGTGTGTGTGTGTGTGTGTGTGTGTGTGTGTGTGTGTGCGAGTGTCTGAGGGGGTGGACGGTGGGTCAGGTTAAGCCTAGCTGACCATGCTACTTCTGCAGACATTAAAATGTCAGGTCCAATCAAGGCCAAGGGCAGCTGAGTGCTGGGATCAGTAAAGACCCGTTGCTTTGCAAAGAGTGGCCTCTGCGCACTCTCCAGTACGCCCTTATTAGCGTCTAGTCACTGCGAATCCCATTAGACGCAACCACCAATATAAAAAGGAAATGTTAAACAAAGGAACCTCCCATTCGCCACCATTAACCTCTGGACTCTTCCACAGCACTGTCCTTGCCTGTGCATGATCTACTCGAGCCGGCTTACCGGTGCACTGATGCGCTGTTTATCTGCCGCGTTCCTAGCTCCGTGTTCATCTTCGCTAGTTTCAATCTGTTGTGTCGCCATCGCTTTTTTTTCCTACTTTGTTGGAAGTACTCGAGACGTATGCAGTATGTGAAATTTAGAGAGACAAGAAGCACAAACTGGAGAGTAGAAAGGCTAAAAACAAATTGCAGGCGATGCAAACAAAAAAACCAAACAAATAATGTTACATTTTGTGGACTTATATACATCATAGTAAACCTATTTTGGACACCCTTTTTTTTTTTACATAATACATCACATTTTAAATAGAAATTAAATTAGCAAATTTCTACAACACCTTGAAAATGAATTGAAAAATGAAATTATTTATCTGTCGCATTTAACGATAATGTTGTATTTTACTCTTTAGAAATAGTTTTTAGTCTCCTGCCCAATTATGAAGCTAGACTTGTTAGTTAACTGATTATTATTAGAAACTGTTTTAAAATTCAACCAAATATTTTTTTCTCCTGATTTTAATAATGTGTTAATCAGGTTAATTTCACCATCTATAATTAATGTCTGTTAAATAAAATGCAAAAAAATTTACATTTTGAAAATGTCGAGAGACCACAAGCTGATCAAGCACTCAAAAAGGTAAACAAAAGGGACCAAAAAACAAAACAAGGAAACGTACTTCTGCTTCCGAACCAAACCACTGTGACTAACGTCCAGCTACTGTGTCGTGTTTTTTGTTATAGTACAGAGACACAAAAAGAAAAGAGAGAAAAAAAAGAGAAATGCTGATGTAATACGGAACAACACCAGAACAAAAGTGGCAGCAATAAAGAGAAGATTGTCAGTGAGTGTGTGTGTGTGCGTGCGTGCGTGCATGTGTGTGTGTGTGTGTGTGTGTGTGTGTCATGGTTGGTTGGGCAAGAGAACACGGCTGTGCAGGTCAGATCCATTAACCAAGAAAGACCATGACCAGAACATAAGCTTTTAACAGAAGGGTCTCTGTCTCTCTCGTCCTCCCACAGGAGTAAAGGCGTAAGTGTGGGTGATGTTCAGTGCTTCATGAGTGGGCAAGAGAGATTTTTTCAGCATCGCTTAGCCCTAAAAATACAAGAACATTAAAAAAAAAAAAAGAAATAAAAAATTGCGCGCAATCAGGATACTGAAGATTTTCTTCCTAAACATCGTCCCCTGCTCATCCTGAGAAGCAGCAGCAACAACAGCAACGTAAACGCAGGGACTTTCCTCTCCTGGTGCAAGTGTAAAAACCAGAAGTCTCAAGAGTCAATTATGTGATTATTTATTCATGCGCCTTTTCCGTAAGCTGCCTGCTGTCGAGTCCCGTAAGTGAATTGGACTTTGGCACCTTCTCTCACCTCCTGGAGATGGACTGCATTTCTCAGCCAGGACGGCCTGACTGGGGACGCAGGGTTCATGGATGTCAGGAGCGAATAAAAGAGCGCACTGTGCTTGTAGAGGTTATAAAAAGCTCTCCGTGAACAAAAGATAAAGCCTTTATTTGTTAGATGTACATTACTGCACAGTGAAGTTCTTTTCAATGAATGTCCAAGGTAGGAATCTGGGGTCAGAGCGCAGAGTCAGCCATGATACCCTGCCTCAGAGTCAGCCATGACATTCTGCCTCAGAGTCAGCCATGATACCCTGCCTCAGAGTCAGCCATGATACCCTGCCTCAGAGTCAGCCACCATACCCTGCCTCAGAGTCAGCCACCATATCCTGCCTCAGTCAGCCACGATACCCTGCCTCAGAGTCAGCCATGATACCCTGCCTCAGAGTCAGCCATGATACCCTGCCTCAGAGTCAGCCACGATACCCTGCCTCAGTCAGCCATGATACCCTGCCAGAGAGTCAGCCATGATACCCTGCCTCAGAGTCAGCCATGATACCCTGCCTCAGAGTCAGCCATCATTCCCTGCCTCATAGTCAGCCATGATACCCTGCCTCAGAGTCAGCCATGATACCCTGCCTCAGAGTCAGCCATGATTCCCTGCCTCAGAGTCAGCCATGATTCCCTGCCTCAGAGTCAGCCATGATACCCTGCCACAGAGTTAGCCATGATATCCTGCCACCCGGGCACTCAACTGGCACAGATACGTGCCGGCAACATGGCATAAGTCAAATACGATAATAAAAAATATCTGTGCTTATATGGAAGCCTTGCTGGTGTGAATTTGGGTTTTCGGATATGTCAGGTGGAACAAAAGTTATCATTACTAATATAACCTGTGAATTACATTATATCAGAATATGGGAACGACCTCACAAACACGTAGAACTTTCAAAAACAACCATAAAAACATGTATTCATGTGTATCTGTGCTTTTTCTTTGCCTGTGTGACCCATTTTTAATTTTTTTGCTCAGTCATGTTTATATAGTTGGTTAAAATAAAAAAATAAAAATTCAGTTTTGCCTATTTTGTGCTGAAAATACGGATACGTCACTCTATACTGCACAATCCTGAGCTATATATATATATATATGTTTATTAAAAAATAATGGCTGAAACACTTCGAATTTTAAGGGCTAAGGGCCTTGCACAAGGGCCCGACAGTGGCAGTCTGGTGGAGCTGGGGGCTCGAACCGCTGACCTTCTGATGAGTAACCCAGAGCCTTAATAACCTCCTGACCTACCACAGATGTGTTACTTGAATGCTGACGTGACTTTAAACAAATAAACTATATGATGTCATTTCTGAATAAATAAATAAATAAAAACACAATTGTTGCTGTAGTATATGGAGAAGAAACTCTGTCACCATCCTATCAGTGATTAGTTTCCTATAACTTGCATGTCAAACTATTATATTATCTTTGTCCAGTTCAGAGGAGGAGACATGGACACTGTGTGAAATGTTCCCCTTGAATGAAGCACCCTGCAGTCACCCTCCAGTCCTCACCTTTCTCTCTAAACCCTTTACTCCACTTCTTTTTCCTCTGATTAATTGAGCCTTAATAGCAAAAAGTAGTTTAATCTCCATTCACTTTTAATATCCAAGTATCCAAAAAAAAAGAATGGGAAGAAGATCTCACCCCACGTCTGCCCTGTCCCCCTTGCCCCATCCTCCCTCCGTCCCTCCCTCACTCACTCTCTCTCTCTCTTTCTTTCTTTCCACGTCTCGTCATTTTAATCTCCAGGCCGCTCCGGGGCCCTGAGCGACACAGGGCTATATTCCATTCCACCTCATATTTCTCAGGTAATTACTCTGCATCAATTAATTTCAAATAAAGAAAATTACAAACCCAGACCCTCATCGCGGGGAAAAAAAAGTGACTCCGTTACAGAGGCTCGGCGTATTGAGCGCACTGTCTTCGGCGTAAAAGGCGCTGAAATGAAAGGACCACCTCCAAAGCGGCGGGTAAAGGAAGCTGGCCGTGTAGGCCCACGGGCAACGGCGGCTACAAAGCCAAATTTAAAACCGGGGAATTAAAAAGGAGATATTAATTATCAAGCATGTTATTAATCTTCTCGTGTCTGAGAACACACACACACACACACACACACACACACACTCACGCAGACCAGTTTATCCATTATTATCCATATATAAATGATTTTTTTTTCCCAGCGACTTGGCCTACTCTAATTTGTGCTTCTTTCAAAACTCACATTTTATTCGCCTTAATCTTGACATAAAAAAACCTAAACTTTTCATAATCTCATCTTTTTTCACCATAAACCAACACATTAGTTTAATTTGTATACTTTATTTAAAATTCTAATTGCCGTGAATCACGCTTTCAGAGACGTTGTCGTACATGCAGATGCCTATAAGCTTTATTTCAGACGCCATGAAAACAACACAAATTTATTGTTATATTGTCTATTATTGATTTAAAATTTTAACAATAAAAAAAATAGTCAACAATAAACTAAACAAAACTGTCTAGAGCATCCTGAACACTCGCGCCTTCAACCGCCGTGCTAAGTTAGCACAACGTACACGAAGAAATCCTAATACTTTACACGCAATCCTTTAATCATTTTACCAACCCTGATATCATCTATATTTTCGACATGGCTAGTACAATACGCAATAATATTTTTTTAGTTGATTTCAAATACCCTTCATCTCTGACAGATTCCCTTTTTTATATTAGCGATTTAAAAAGCCATATTAATATCGGCGAGTGACTCCACTGACAGCAGGTGGATTTACGGCGATTATAACTCACCGCTACTCGATGTCCCACGTCCAGGCAATAGCTTCTATAAAAACCTAGTGATGGACATCACAGCTACAGTATGAGATGCGTTTGGGGAAAGGAAGCCGAGGCTGCAGTAACGACCTTGTGCGTCCAGGGGGAGCTGCTGCACACCAGTGTAATCTGGGAAACAGTCCTGGTATTCGCTCTTCTCCTCCTGCTCTGTGTACACCCCCCCCCCCCCCCCCTGCCCTACACACACACCTCCCATTTTTTTCCCTCTTTCACCCACACACACACACACACACACACACAGACATGCACGTGTGTATCCGTTCTCCTGGATTCATGCATCTGAGTAAATATATAAGAGAAAAGAGATGGAACCAATTTGGCTGGCTGCTGTGTTCGGTGTCACAATCCGGATGACCTGCTCTGCAAAATTATTTTTCCTCCCTCGCTCCGGCTCCAGTAATTTAAAAGTCAGGGACGGTGCGATGAAACGAGATTGGGGAGGGAGGGGGTGGTTTCGCAAGGAATTATTCATAAACCTGAATTGCTCAGGACCTCCATTCCTCCTCCTCCTCCTCTCTCTCTCTCTCTTTCTTTCTCTCCCTGCCTCCCCCCTGAAGAAGGATAGAGAAAGCACCTCAGTCGCCTGTATATTTATGTTAAACACGTCAAATCATATTGTGGCAGCTCCTGCAAGCCCTTAAGTGTATTAACAATCAGTCGTCTTTTTTCCACCCCAGCTCACAGCTCGCTCCACCTCCTCCTCACCGTCGCTCTCATTTCCCTCGACTTAGGTGTATTGTTAGCTTTGATATAAAATAAATAAATTATTATTATTTTTTTAAACCTCCCGATCATTTCGCTATCCCTTTATTTCCACTAATTCTGCCTCTGCCTGTGCGAGGAGAGGACGGTGTTTGTGTCTTGAGGCTCCGGCCTTTTATAAATATTTTATCACGGCTGCTGCAGCGCTCATCTGGAAGGTTTCGAATCGTAAAATCGTGGGAGATTCGGTTCTCGGAGATGATGCTGTCTGATTTTGATTCCTTTCTATTACAATATAACAAACAAACAAACAAACAGACAATCAAAAAAAAAAACCTGATTTTAGGAGTGACGTTTGTTTAGGTCTTAACACCAGGATTTCTTTGCTTCAAGGCAAAAATATCCATCGAATGAACCGTATGTGGCGAATTAAAGACTCGGTGTGGTGCCGTGATCAACAACCACATCATGAAACAGCGATAGCGCTACCACTTGGATGATTTTTATTTTATCACGTGCACCTGCATGTGTTTTATTCCTCTTATATCCACCGGACTCATTACATTTAATCAATGTCTTCAACCAGGAAGAAAAAAATAAATATCCAGAACTCCTATTTAATGTATATACATATAAATAATAAGGTTGGGACAAAATGTCAGGTCCTCATGTGAGGACATTCAGGTCTCAAGAAGATATCACGCTTTTTTTTTTATAGCTATACTTAACATGAAACCACTGAATTCTTATTCGCATTGTAGCAGCTATAAACGCTCATTCCCAGCCTCTTCTCTTTTGTAAAAACAAAGGAGGAAAAGACAGACCAAACACGTCAACACCAAACACCATGTCAAAAAATTCTACGTCTTAATTTTGCATCCTTCCTGCTTCGTGAAAAATGAACCAACTCCAATCAGAATCCGGAATCCGAACGCCGCTTAATTACATCACCACCCTCAGATCGGCGCGTCACCCTCGAATCCCCGTCTTTACGTCTCACCTTCAACTGCGAATAATTACAAACTCTCTTTTTTCTCTCCTGCTGTCAGCGTGTGGAGGGAAAAAAGCGTCAGCGTGTTTGGTGACAAACAAACGCGGTCTTTTAGCAAATGACACGCTTAACACGTGCGAGCAGGCTCTCTTGTGTCTTTCTAAATGCGTTTAATGAATTGTGAGCCGCACTGTCAGAAAGAGAGAGAGAGAGAGAGAGGGAAAGAGAGAGAGACGGGGGAAAAAAAAAAAAGACAGCCATCAGATTGACGGTAGCTTTAAAGAAGGAAGACGTAGCTGGGGTGTTTTTTTTTTTTTTTTTTGGCACTAATGCTCTCTATCTGACAGCCAGTGACACTCGCAAAAGGTTCCAGTGAAGAGAGGCAACTTCAATAATGTTAATCACAGAACTTAATAACAGAGCCTGGAAATTACAGCTTAGCCTCGTCTATGCCGCGCAACAAGAGTTTAGTAAACCGTTCGCGCTCGTCATACGGCGTTGGTTT
>JAOVVA010000004.1:2234853-2270856 GCA_028565275.1 Leiocassis micropogon | reverse complement strand
CCTCTCCGCTCTCTCCTCCCGCACCCCTTCCCTATATCAAAGCCGGACTGACTCCGGACCGGCCGGCGGAAAATGAAAATGACAGAAGGGGTCCGAGGGACAATGGAGGCACAGGCGCTCATGCTGGGGGATTTCATGCGTTGCCCGGTCTTCATATCAGCACCACTGTGAACCGGCCACATGTGAACCCCCTTCCAAACACCCCCCACCCCCCCTTTTTTTTTGGTTGTGGGTTGCAACCCACACACACACAAACACACACACACAACTGCATGCACACATAAAGAAATATACACAGTAAACATTTCCTCTAAAACCAGAACGCAACAGTGCTTGTGGACGGTCCGGACGGGACGGACGCAAGGACGAAGAAACGCGGAACCCAAAAACGGAGAATGCAGAACATCCTCGCGCGGGGCGCAGGCACTATAAAAAAAATAAATAAAGGAAGCTGTATAACCTAAAATGAGTATATAGTAAAGATTTAAGCTATGCAAAAGCTTTAAACACAACAAATATTTATACTCTGCTTGTAAACACACACACACACACATACACACACACACACATGGTTGTGGTGTATATTAGGGGTAAAGCCTTCTGCCACCATAAACACAGAGCATGAGTCATGCTTGGAGAGCTGAACGTCACAGTGCAACACACTCTGACCGCACACACACACACACACACACACACACTTCTTCCATCCCTGCCTTCCTCTACAACCCTTCCACTCAGACACATCCCACTCATCCACACACACACACAGCCGGTTCTCTCTCTCTCTCTCCCCCCCTCTATACATCTGACACTACATACTCCTACACCCCCCCAACCAACAAAACACACACACACACACACACACCTCTGCCGTAACCATATATATATATATATATCTCCTGAGCGTCACACTGAAAGCAAGCGGACTACCTTTTCGGTTCGGAGGGCCGAGGCCGAGTTTCTCGCCCGATCCTTGTGCGGGCTCCTAAAAATCCATGCTCGTCTCTGGCCCCAGCGTGACCCTGTGATCTAAACCTGAATGAATATTCGGTGCTGGAGAAGGAGGAGGGAGGAGAGAGGAGGTGCAGGAGGAGGAGAGATAGAGACAGGAGGCAGGAGGCAGGAGGCAGGAGGAAGCCCAGCTCCCATGCGAAGCCGTGGCCTGGGAGGCTAATAACGAAAAAAACTTTAAACAGCAAGTTAATCACAAACAGGAGGGGAAAAGCTCACGCCAGCCTAGAACAATTCAACCGAGGGGCTCCCCTTACCACTTGCCCCGTCACCCCCCCCACACACACACATACACACACACACACACACACACCGCCTTCGCCTCATATTCAACCCCGTAACCCTCTCCCCTCCCCTCCCTTCTCTTCTCCTCTCATCTCCTCCCCTCCCCTGCACAATACTTAATTTGATCCCTCAAGCTTTTTCAAAGTCACTTTTGGTGCTTGCGGGATCACACGCAGACGGAATTTGTTTTTTAGAGATCCGAAAACCTAATTCAGACACCGAGAGGGACGGCTTTTCCATCACGATCACCCATGACACGGATGCTCACCTAGTCTTGGTCGCCCACACTTGGTCTTTACCGCTCATCTCACGAATCATGGAATCATGGACCGTCCTCCCAGTGTTCCTCTGGATCCACCTCCACCCTGAGTAAACTAACAATAAGGGTTTTTTTTCTTTTTGGACAAAAGAAATGACTGCCAGATTAAAACGGACTTGCTGCTGGAAAGTGGGTTAATGTCACAAGCGTTTCCTCCTCCCAGGCTTTCTGACAGCTTCACACACACACACACACACACACACACACACACACACACACATACATACACGACAAGACTGTGTATGTGTGTGTAGATGTGCTCTTCGCTGCCCGTCTCCAGACTGGCCTCGAGGACATCTCCGTGCACAAAGACAAACCAGATGGACATCAGTGTTCTCCCCCTTCATGGAAGAAGAATCTGTAGCTCTCACACACCCCCAACCCCACAAGCCGGTATAGTACGGACTGGGGAAACTCTCGAACCCTGGGATTCTCCCGTTCCACTTAAACCACTTGAAAGGAAGAGGAAGAGGATGAAGAAGAAAGAAGAAAAGGAAGGAAGAGGACAGAGGACACGCGAAGGACAGTCAGATCAAATCGGAAATATTCACCAGTGGCTCGGAAAATGCGATGGTACAAGTTCTGACAGCTCACTGAGCACCGCAATAATCCACCCTCGCACACTGAAACCCATATACACACACACACACACACACACACACACACACACGCCTACCTAAACCCATCAGCAGCGGAAGCACGACTGCAGTCTGAATATATACGGGGAACGAAAACAAAGTATTGATTTTTCATTGGGTGGGAAAAAAAATGGATATAAAAATTGCATAACCTGAAATTGTCACAGCTATTTAGTTTATAGCTCATCGCCCACCCATCACGCGTGTCTGGGTTCAGACACGGAACCGGTGGTGATTAGGAAACGGAGCGTGAGCGGAACGTCGTGGTGTATAGGGGAGGTGCAAAAACAACATCAATAACAATAACAACAATCAGAATATTACAAAATCATTATTTTGCTTTGCATCCATCCGTCTATCCATCCCTCCAGTATCTATACAGTTTGTCCTATGGAGGTTCTGGAGACTATATGAAGGAGCTTACGGTGCGCTACAACCTGTGACGAGGTGCCAACTTAATGCAGGGTACAAGCACACACACACACACACACACACACACTCAATCACACACTACAGGCAAATTAGAATCTCTGAATCTCTGATCAGCCAACAATACATGACTATGCACCAACCATTGAGGTGTGAGGTGACAGAGCCAGGCACTAAACTATAAACCGTTAGAAACGTAAATGTTCTGTCGCCTGTCTGGTACCAACTATATAATCAGACCAGAAAGCATAATTACAGTCAAATGCAAAAACTACCCGAGTCTTTTTAAACCGTCTGTAGATTCATAGCTAGTCTGTGGTCCGATGAGCTGGCTCCAAATAAATAATTCGCATAAAGTGATTGTTATGGCAACAGACGCTACGCAGCTACGAATGTTCCTGTTTAAAAAACAAAAAAACCAAAAAAACAACAAACGAATGTTTCTGGACTTGTTTTTTTGTTCCCTCTTATGATTGTATGATTGTCGTTCAGCTTCTGTGTTTGTTCAAGGACTCTGACATACCACAGACGTCGTATTCGCCAATAAACCATAATAATACCAGAACTACAAGAATCATAAACCACCCAGCGGCTTGGCATCGCTTCTTGAAGAATTCCGCATTCAAACAAACGGAGAGAAAAAAAAAGTAGAAGAAGAAGAAGAAGAAGCAGAAAACCAAAGCAAGCAGGTATGCACGTACGAGGTGGTCTGAGTCTGTCCGTTAACGTTCTCCTCGTGTGTGTTGCGTGTTTACGTTTCTCTTTGGACACCGCAGGCCCGAACGGGGCGCCGTCTGAAAAAGATCCACCGCCCGTTGATTTATCGAGTGCAGAGATTTGCATATCTTTGTAGTGCCCGCGGTCTGGGTGTTGACCGCTCGCTAGGAGGCGTCGGCCTCGGAAAATCGATGCCTGAACGTATGTTGTGTGTATGCCATGTACGTGTGTGTATACAACACACACTCACACACAACGGTGCATCCTGTCACAAGGGGGCCCGAGCACTTGCTCGCTCCCTGCGTCGATGAAAGTTATACATAAGTGCGCATTAGCTGATAAAACAGAATATCCAAGAGTTCTGAATATGTTTTCTTGGTTAATCGATTTCATTTTAAGGGAAGCTATGAGAGAGAAAGAGAGAGAGAGAGAGAGAGAGAGTGAGGCTGGTATTGATGTGTTTGTGTACTCAGCATCCCAGCTTATATTGGCTGTGGTGAAACTTTCCAGATCTGGAATCTGTGACAGCTAAAAGTTCAAAGCCACCGAACAGAGCTCAAGCTACACCTTGCCAGAAAAAAAAAAAAAAAAAAGACCAGTGCGTAGTGCAGTGTGTGCAGCGAACAGCTTCCCTCTAGACACACACAACCCGTCATTATAGTTCCACCCCGGCCACCTCTAATAGCAATCCGCTATGGAAATCCGATGATTACATTGTGCACACACTCTGGAGCATCTTCACGACCGCTGCTGGATATTGGGAGAAAAAAAAAAGGAAAAAGAAAAAACCCCTCGAAACTCGCCTCGGTCGTCCCACTCTCAGGGACCTTTCTAATACAAATCAAATATTCGCCGCTATCTTTCTCCATTTGTCTTTCTTTCAGGCCCTCTTTGCATAACCCATCCATTACTTCCACATGAAATATGAAAAGGCAATATCCTCTCCCCTGTTTGTAGCGAAGCGTAATGCAATTGTGTTGTCATTTATAGGAAATAATCGCAAACCTCTCTTTCATTTTCCAGTTCAAACAACCATGAAAAATTAGCCTGCAAAGTCAGGAGGGACAGCGAAAGGGACATGCTTAGCCTATTGCGCGAGACACCGCGCTTGACATTTCTCCTTAATAGGAAAAAAAAGGAAAAAAACACAGACGATTGTTTTCTATCTTTTTTTTTTTTCTTTCCTTCTTTTGCAAAAATACCCTTCGGTGTGTTCTTAATTAAAGGAAAGTTCTCGCGATTTGATCTCGATAAAGCTTGCCTCTCCTTTCCTGAGCTGCTCGGCCTGACCGAATCAGAGATCTGTAATTGAGTCGGGGAAGTGAATGGAGGAAAACGCTCGCAAGCGGAATGAAAGAGAAAGACTCTTTGTACCGTACAGCTCGTGTGCACCGTCATGCAGCCGCGTCGCTCGGCGCTCGAGGCGAATCCGAATCCTACTGTCCTGCACGCCGAATAAATAATTCAATTTGCACTTCCTGAGAACAGTTTATTCCACATGTTTACTGCTTACTGCTTTAGTGGATAAGAAACCTTCTTTTTTTTTTCGTCTTTTTTATTAATTTATTTCACGAAAGAATTTTTCTCTGACTTTAAAGAACTGACGCCACTATGAAACGTTACCGATAGTTCACTCGCACTAGTAAAGAACTTAAAAAGTAAAATAGAAATTTCAGTAAATAATGAATAGTGTTGCAAATTTTGCACACTTTCCTTAACTTATATTCAAACCCGTTAATAATCAATAACTGATTAATCATCACATTTTTTTTTCTCAGTTTAAATTTAAATAAAACTCTTTCTGTCCTTATTGAAAAAAAAAACTACTAAAAATGTAATGTACAATATTGCCCATTACTTAAATTGTAAGTGCGCCCTCTTGTCATATACTGTACAAGTTAATAGATACGGGAGCTACAGAGAAATACGATGCAAAACATTATCGGTTAAGATATTTGTAATCGGTTAAATTCTCATCTGATTAATGACTAATAATTATCATCCTTAATAACGAGAAAATGCACAAAATACAATATAATTATAAAGACACAGAGTCAGCTGTTTGTTGAGGTCCAGAAGAAGGAAGAAAGCCGTTCTCATTCTAGACGCCTGAACCGCTTTTCGGGAAACACACCCAGTTTACGACCACATACAAAAACAAATCAGATCTGTCACATCTGGGTAAAAAATCGGAATTGAGTCGCATCAGTCTGCCTTATTCACAACTACATTCCCTTTTTTCCCCTCAGACTACTCAATGCCTCGGGTAGCTCAGTAGAAACCTAAATTTACCTCCAGAACCAGATCTACAAAATACGATGTCTCTTGATTAATGTGCAATATGTGTGAATACAACTCACTTGAATGAATGCATGAGCTCTGGCACAATAGTGGGTACTTAAATAAATAAATAAAATGAAAAATCCCAGAATCCAAGGACTACCCCAGGTGGAACGCAGCAGGTCTGAGATCGGATCTCAGCCACTGATGAAGCTCGCCGTTTCCCCGATCTGCCTATTTACTCTGATATACAAACTAGCGGTAATTGGATTGCTAGCCATGGAAGAGCCGTAATGAGGCTTAATAGACATGCGTTGTTTCTCTGCAGTAATTATGCACAACATGATCAGGCCCCATATCTGTTTTCTGATCTAATTACTATAGATGTGTTTATCTGGCTAACAATTAATATTTGTTTATTTGCATCAGTATATATAGTAGTATTTATATGAGATTTGACAGAAGCACTGAGAACGTACTTCGGAGATTATGGCAAAGCAATTTTTGTCATAATTAAAATCTTCATTGCTGCTCTCCAACATTTTCATTACAGGGCTGCGGAGCGGGTTTTTATCGTGGAAGTGATGTGACTGAATGTATGAATGGAGCAACGGCATCGTAAAGTGAACCACGGTTTCCTGCTGTAATAGGAAAATAATCAACAACCGAGTGGTGATGATGCATGGACAATGTCTTTTTTATTCGTCTTTTATCACAGCAACCTGCCTACAATTACAATTATTAAAAAAATGTAGAAGTGTATTATCTGTTCAATTTCCAAGCACATCACTTATACTTATATACATACTGTATGTTATAGCAGCTATAAACTACCTTCTCTCAACAGGCTCTATTTATTTCTGTCTATTATAATTAATAATAAAAAAAATGCAGTTTGTCGCACATTCATGTACTGCATCCAATTCAAGTAAATGAGTTGTTACTACGGAAACATAATGTATTCGAACGATTGCATTTATATATACCTGGGATTCCCAGCAGAAAAATCTATCAAAACCTTCTGACCAATCAGAAGCTCACAGTGCTGCGATATCATCTCATATAATCTCTAACACGGCGTTAACGATGCAGGATATCCACTGATACAGAACTGTTTCAGACAGGTGAAGGAGAACAGGTGGCACGGTGTAGTTTAAACACTTAGGGAAGAGCATATAGGACTTCCGTCATCAATCCCAGACAAACGAGGTGCAAAAACTCGCACATGACCGCATGCTATTCAGAAGCATCTCCGCTTCTCTGTACACCTTATTTTTTCCGCTCTCTGTAAATTTACATATTTCTAAAGAAGGATTATAGTTTGTGATGCATATAATGAGATTTCCTCTGAAAGAAAAAAAAAAGGCTAATGAAAAAGACCCATCTTGTGCAATTAGCTGGAGCTTATTTATTCTCTTCTTGTAATGTATTAATTCATTATCGCAATACTCCGCCATTATTTATTTATTTGATTATGCGCGCACCTTACAGCCTTAATTACAACCGGGCTCAGGAAAGAGGAGGGAGACAGGCAGTGGCCCAACTCCTCTATCAGTTGATCTTGTTATCCGTTTAATCTCAATAGTATATCCATCCAATCTCTTATCAGCATGCACTAATCTCAATCTAATCAGTTTACCAATTTGCTGTATGGAGGCTGAAAAAAAAAAAGACTCAAAAACGCTCCCTGGCGAAGATAATCCTGTCGATGGAGCCGGGATCGGGCTGCAGCTCTTCCAAACTCATCTTTTTTTTTTTTTTTTACTATTTCTCCTGCTGTATGTTTTTTCCCCCTTGACGTTTTGACTTCATTACTGTTGAGCTTTATTGGTCAGTGTGGGTCATGGGTGTCAAGTGGGCATTTTTCAGGCACATTATGTGCATGCAATCTGATGCTTTAAGAATGATGCATGACTCAAAACTACAGGAATCCACCTTAAAAAAAAACCCAAACAAACAAGACAAAAAAATAAAACAAAAACTGAACTACCCTTAAGAAATTTTACTATGGTACATACTATATTGTGGTATATACTACACGTTTTTATGGTAAACTATAATACATACTATAATATACCATAGTATTCCCATAGTGATATTTCAGACTTTGCCATGGTACCAGACCACCATAGAACTTTATAGAGTACCAGGGTAGGTACCACGGCACTTCAGTGGGTGCCATGGTGACATTATGGTATGTATCACCGTACTTTGGTGAATACCATGGTACTTAGTGGGCACCATAGTGGCTACCAAAATACACTATTATCTAATATGGTATGTTTGTACATTCTGTACCATATTAGATATGTTAGTTAACGATGCAGTCTTTAGCCGTCATAGTGTATACTACTGGTATGCAATGATACAGTTAATAGCATATTGTTGTATAAAATATTAAGCATTTCAATAAACACTAGGGTATTTAATTAATGTTGCATACACACATACAGTAGTAACATACTACTGTATATACATATTACCATTATGGTACATAAACAAGTATTTTTTTATTCTATTTCAGTATGCTGGTATGTGTTCCATAATACAGTACTATACTACTGTTTATGGTAGAACTATGTACCATAGTGTAGTAAAAGTAAAGATGTACCAATACACCATTACTTTCTATAAAGTATGTACCACGGTAGAACTATGTGTCATAGTGAGGTACATGTGGATACAAGTGCTGTCAAAAATACCATGGAACTATGTAGCATAATTCAGGTTCCAGTGGACTACCATAGTAAAAGTAATTATAGGGAGTTTCAGACCTTTTCCTTCCTGTTTAGCAAGCTGTCTTTGGCTCAGTGCTGGCTGAGAGAGATCGGTAAAGCCACTGCCAGGACGTGCAACAGCTGTCTCATGTTGGATTAACCATCCTGCATTAAAGCCTAGAGCTGCGTCCTGCGTGCTCCATTAGCCTAGCGCTGCCCTGTCCATCAAAAGTCAGGGTTGAGATGGATCTGGAGTCTATCCTGGGAAAATCGCTTGTGTTTAGGGAATAGACCATAAACAGGACACCTGTCCATCCCAGAGTACCGTCCCCACACCAGCCAACCCATCTCTCAACAGGTTTCTGGGAGAGGGCCGGAAACCGGAGACCCCTGAGGAAACCAACAGGGATCCAGAGATGATTTTTTGAACGGTAACCCGAGCTCAGGAACAAACTGTAAGGTGGTAACACTACTCTTGGTACCTCCGTGTCGCCCAACCTGCCAACATGCGGAATCAAATAACAACCGTCCGATCGTTTCATGGGCACTTTAAATGATAAGCGTTAGACTAATGGGCTCAGGATCACATCCGAACCATTTTGTGTATTCTTTATGCTGACGGTGCAGAAGCAAGCATGGAAATGAGACGGTGAGAGAGGAGGAGAGAAAGAGAAAGTGAAAAAGAGAGAGTGCTGTCGAGTCATTAGCCCCCCTTGAGGAGGCCTAGGATTAATAATCGCCCAGCCCCTTCGAGACCACTGCTGCGCCTAAATTGGTTTAACGCATCTCCAACAGCAGCCAACACACACACACACAGCTACACCAACAGTGCGATTTGAAGCAGCTTTTTTATTTGTGCAACTTTTTGCTGCGACTTCTTGCTGTTATTGTTTTTGCTGCAGTTGTCTCCTGCGCAGGTTGTGCGAGAAAAAGATTCTCTCTAATTAGCCAGAGGTCCATCTCATTGAGATGAGAGAGCAGGTAGAACACATTAATTATTCATCCCACAGGTAAACATCGGGGCAGCCATAGCTGATGAGGGGACTGAAAAAATGAGCTAGGCGAAGACACTAACTAACGCGGGCCTCTCCCTCGGGGGGCTGCTATGTGAGGCAAACAAACGCACAGGCTTAGACACCTGAGAATCCTTCACCCAGCTCTCCTAAAACAAAACAGCACTTTTTCCAAGTCAACTAATGAAATAAGGGTATTAACTAGATACTAGAGGTGTAAGGAAACACCACTATTTGTATCTATTTAATTCTGCAAATATTTGAAATATCTGATTTAAGTTGGAAGGGGGTGTGGCCTAAACAGGAAGGGCTTTTTTTTTTTTGAGAACTGGCTTGGACTGGCTTGGACTGCCCCCCAGTCTCATATCACTCCTGCTCATAAATGTCCTCAACTGGGGGACTTGTTTTTTTTAATTCCACACTTTTTTTGTTGTAGTCTATCAGAATCCCATGCCTCTGATCTCAACCAGATGCCAACCAGATCTCAACCAGATTGCCCCAACAATATTTTATATTTCGTACACTCACTCACTCACTATCCCTGTATCCTGTACAGGGTCACTGGAGGCCTGCAGCCTACCCCAGAGCACTCACTGCACAAGGTGGGGTATAGCCTAGACAGCGTGCCAGTCCATTGCAGGGCACATAAGCACTCACATGAAGTACCCGGAGCAAACCCACCAAGCACTGGCAGAACAAGAAAACTCTGTGCACGCAGACCCGAGGCAGGAACCGAACCCTCGACCCTGACTTTTGATGCATAAAAACGTAATCTGTTACATCTTCTGTTACATCTCCTGACCCTAACCCTAAGCTGCCATTGGCTCATAAGTTGCGTCTGGGATGACTAGGGTTCCAGTAAAGATCAAAAAGAAGATGCTGCGGGTGAGCCCTTATCTGTATCTAAATCCATCATGGATTCACCCTGAAGCTTGAATTCAGATCCTCTTCACCGCCACCCCATCTTCTTCCCCTTTTCCACTAAGTCTGGTTAAGGCAGGCTCGCCTGGACCACAGGCCTCCTGAGAAGGCTGTGATAAGAATTCATTTCTCCCAATTATGGGCTCTTGTCCACTGCCTCAGTTCATCAGTTCAGTGCAGCCAAGTCAATGAAAGGGCCTGTAATGAAGTAATCAGATGCAGCCTGACTCCCGGGGCCCTGCCTTCGACTCCCTGCTTTCTAAGCAAGGCTCTTCATACGGGTGCTGCAAAAGTGGTGTGTGTGTGTGTGTGTGTGTGTGTGTGTTCAGAATAGTGGCAGTTATTGGTGGCCTATATGAGGGCCAGAGGATAAATCTACTTTAACCCTAGATCTCTCTGACAAGCTCTGGTGACGTTCAACAGTGTGGTTGATGTAAATCTACAGTAGGTGCTTGTCATTCTTGTCACCTCTGACAGTGAGTGGTGGTAGTGGTGATGGTGGTACGTTGAGAAAATGTTCTACCTATCTCTTGTCTTTCATTCTCTCCCTTTCAGTTTTGTTGGACTTGCCCCCTTTCACTTCTCTGCCTCTGTTCCTTGTTTTCCTGTCCAACATGTGGAAGGCATTACAAGGAGTCTGGGAGAGGAATGCATGTGTTGAATCCTAATCTGGGCATTAAATTTAGGCGGAGCGGTCATGTCAAACTGTTCTCCTTCCTTTGTCTCCTATTGGCATGAATGTTCCACTTTTTAATATAATAAAAAAAAATAAACCCTTGTATGATTAGTGAATATCGCAATCTTTTCTTCTGGAGAGATCAGAAAGTTTCTGTATTCTTAGTTGTTTGTGATACGCAAAACCAAGTGCAGACGAATAATTTTTCTTTCACCTACCCGTCACGGTAATGAATGAAAATATTTACTGATGCAACTGTATCCTGGCAAAGGTCCATCTCCTGCCGCTAGGGAGGATTGGGGACCCATTTGATTTCTCTCCCTACCTTACCAGCTGAGAGCTGCGCTGCTAAAGCCCCTGCGGCTAGATTCCGCCTGACAAGAGCTCCTTAACGAGCGGCAGTCATTAACCTCTGGAGCAGGCAGCTGCCACGTGACGTGGTGCGCTCGGTCTGTTGCAGAAGGGCCCTATTGATCCTGTGTACTTGGTGCCTTCCTGGATGTTTATAATCAATATGCAAATGGCCCGCAGCATCGATTCAATATTAATTTTCAATTAGGAAATCCTCCGGGGTCCCATCAGGGTCAATACTCTACCATTCAGAGTGCAGGCTTGAGCAAGTTGCAGGCATTGATGTTCCTCTACTACCAAGACAACTTACTTACTGTTTATTTAGTTTGGGCCTGCTGTAAGCACTCATTAGGACTATGGGCTCCAGCCAGAGAGATGGATGAAGCGCTATCGTTTTACCAGCCTGTTTTAGTCTCAGGTGGATTTTTTTTGCCGTGATATCCATGGCTTTGCACCTTTTTTTTGTTGCTTGCCCTAATTACTCCTCTCATTTGGGTCCACTTTCACGGTTAAAGAGTTTTCCGAGGTGTCTTTAGCCGTCATCCGATACAGATCCATTCATGGAGGACTTCATCTATCTGCCATTTGACAAGTGCAACCACATCAGAGAGTCGGGCGCTGACTCGATGTCCCTTGATAGCCCTTAAATATGCAAGAAATCAGGCATTTTACACCGAACTCACAAGCTTGCATGGTCCTTACAAGAGCAAAACAAATAAATAATTAAGGATGACCTCAATAATTTATGAAACACAATTACATAACCAGCCCAATCGTTCTGCCCGTTCTCACATTCGCTTAAAGCACACAAATTCATTACCGCAGAAAACCAGACCGTACCACAATGCCTGAATAAACCAGGATTGTAGACAATTCCAAAATATATCATTTTCCTTAATCTCTGTGTGTATTTAATCCCCTCCCAACTCTCAGTGCAATTTCCCAAACCTACTTCTGAATTAATAACCTTTTCTCTGGACAGAAAAACATGTCTGCTTTCTCCACTAAAGTCAAGAGGTAGGGAAAAAAATGTCCTCTGTTAAAACGGTGCTGTCTGATAAGTGAGGTAATGGATTCCAGGCAGGCCTGATCCTGCTCTTCAATGTGAAAACAATAGTATTGATTTATAAGCGTGTTGTATTTCCTGTACAGACTGGGTGTCTATCAGAGGCCATTTGATGAAGTGCTCGGTCTTGTCACCGCACTACTCTCGGCCTCTACTCCAGGTTCATAAAGAGCTGGCGTTGACACAGCTGTGGCTCAGGGGAGAGAGAGAGAGAGAGAGAGAGAGAGAGAGAGAGAGAAGACGAGGAGGGTGATCAAGAGATCAAGAGAAAAGAGAAAAGAAGCGAGAAATTATCCCTACTTCCATTTTATCCAACGTACTGAGCAGGTGAGAGTTGATGTCATAACAGTGGAATGCAAACCACATTAAGCACGGTAACCAAATCCCTGTGTGAGGACAGACATGGCCTGCTCACAATCCAATATCACCGCATGGACAGGAAGCCACAATACTCATTTAGGAATGATTACAGTCTTCAGTGGAGAAACGAGGATGGATAAATGAGCTGAGATGACTTAACAGCAAAGCAGAAGGAAAAGGAGAGAGCTGTAGGATGAGGTGTAAAAGCCTGTAAATACACTCATTCACAAAGCCGTCCCAATTTTAGTTTGTGTAATATTCAAAGAAAAAGAAAAATACATGTAATAAAAATACTACTACTAATAATAATAATTGAAAATAAAATAATTTATATGTATTTATTTATTCCATTATTTATATGGTCAATAATCTAGATCACTGTGATTTTTTACATTTATTTATTTATTTTCAATAACTGAAATCACAGGATTAAATAAAATATCTGTTTGTTTATTTGTTTTTAAATGAGCAATAATCCAGATCACAAGGATTAAATACAATTATTTATTTATTTTGTTGATCAGTAACTTACTGTACATCAAAACGTATAAAGAACATGTTTGTTTGTTTGTTAATAATAATAATAAGGATAACAATTTTTTTTTCTGGAATTAAGAATAAATTGATTCATCTTTTTTAGGGTAGGTAAGGTAAAATGGAAGATCATGAAATGATTAGCATCTTCAAAAGGGCGGGACCTACAGCATGTTCTAGCAACTTTAATTATTAAGTGCTGCCTTACCCACCTTTGATAAACGCTAGCTGTGCTATCATTAGTCATTAAGTAATAGCTAGCTAGTTATTTATAAAAGTATAAATACTGTAACTAAATGAAAAACAAACAAAAAAAAGGTTTGAAAGGTTTGGCCCTTTGGTGGAATGTTTGAGCCAGCGCTGTGCCCGCATTTAGCTAGATCATTTACATCAGACCAACTGAATCACCACAAACCAGCAACAGCACTTAGGTGGAGAAGCTGCTGCGTATAAACCCACAACCTCCGTGAAGCACTACAGAGTTTTATAAGGTGTTTAACCTGCTTGACTCACAGCGCACACACTGTTTTTTTAGAGGATGGTCTACTGACCCTGCAGGTACTCGAGCACGTATAGCTCAAAGGGCACGATGAATATACATAGATTAACACACTGTGTATTTCGGTTCAGCTACCTGAATATGGACATAATTATACATTCGGCTCTGATGCAGAGCACCGAGACATCCTCGCAGGTCTAACAACATGTGTATGAGGCTTATTCTCTCAAGCCAAGGCTTCGCCCTTGAGGTTCAGGTTGCTTTTTGGTATATATCGGTCTGATCTTTTTAGAAAGCTATGAACCATGTCTTAAAGGTCACTGCAAGCTGCATATATACCAATCAACCAAAACTATGAACTGAAAAACATTGATTATCAATTATATACCAGTAATCTTGAGAAAGGATCATGGGTACCTAATGGCTCATCTATGTCTGTTGGGGTCAAAGGCCAGGCCGTCTGATCTGATCCCACAGAAAAGCCAATGTGACACAAATTGCTGAAAGAATTCAACACTGGCCACGATAGTCAGGTATCAGAACACCCGGTACACCACGGCATGCCATGTAGAGGGTTTAGCAGGCACAGTGTTAAAGCTTGTTGAGTCTGATCTTAATCCAACTGGCAAATAAGGATCTGCCGCTAATGCCCCGGTGCCAGATATCACCGCACTCTACGTGTTCTTGTAGAGTCATGCCACAATATTGGACTTAATGTTTTTGGTTTTGATGTTATGGCTGATTGGTGTGTGTGCATGTATGTATGTATGCATGTGCTGCTATTTATTTATTTTTTTTAACCACCCCCAGCAGGTCCTTCACCCCAATTGGTCCAATGTTCAACCCAAAGTTGCGCCCTTCGATTGCTTTAATCAAAGAGATAAAATGGTCTGCGCTGCATGCTGTGCTCGCCAGCTGAAGCTGTACCAACTCTAATTGGTTTAGGGATAACATTAATTACCACATTGCTCATTAATGGATGAAGCCTTTATTGGTCCCATTGATCAGCAGGACTTGTTAGCCATCATCCTAAGCAATGGTGGATGTAACAAGCTTACATATTGGCATATCAATTAATGAAATCAATTCCTGCCTAGCAGCTGCCAGTCCCCTCTCGCCAGCCCACTGCTCATCCCTCGCTGCCCAGTCATTCCTCCGGACACGCGAGACAACAGAGTAAACCCGTCCAACTCTTTAATCAGAGGTCTCCTGATGTAAACGGAGATTCGAATCCAGAGGGAAGACCGCAAGGACAAATACAGAGTCTTGGCCATGTCGCGCTCTGGTGTTACTCCCTACCGCAAGTGTCAGCTTTAACATTCCCGTTAAAGAGACAGAAGAACCAAAGAGGCCAGGAGTATTCCGGATAAACAGACAGGCCAGGAAATTCTACACACTACTTCCAGACTTCACAAGACTCGTCGGAAAAGTTCAACAGGATTACCTCCATGCTACGGCTTACCAAATTGCGACTCTTAGCAAAAAAACAAGCTTTGGGCGGGTCGACCGAGTGTTCTTCTTTAAACTTCACCTTCCTCTCTTTTCTAATTGAGATCAATGCTGCACTTTAAGACTCATTGATTAGCACTTTAAAAATACTCTCCGTGTCGCAGAGGGCTCCCGAAAGGAAGGCGGACGATTTTAAATATTACATGAAAAGGCATCCTGATAAACCCCGAGGACGGAGTTAACCAAACAAAAGCGACGGAGCTGCGATAAGTTAAAGTGCAGCCAGGATGACAAAGTGAAAGGATTAAAAAGTCAGGCCCAAAGCGCTTCATTTGCTTAATAACCAACATTTTGGCAGAGAGAGGAAATCGTGACAAGACGGAAATCCTAAAAAATCTCATTTGAAGACAACACCTTGAGCACGCTTACTGGCTGCCAAGACTAAAGCAATAAGCACACGTGATGAGCTGCATTGCCCTGACGCTACATGTAAGCGCTTTCCTTTCTATTCAGAGGGAAAGCATGTTTCGGGACGGAAAAGAAAACGTTACACGTTTTGTATCCATTTGCTAAATAAGCAGTAAGCCAAATTGATTCATTGACTCGTTTCCTATTTGGTCTGATTTCACACTGCACATAATTATATGAACTAAAAAGCAAAATGAAAGTGGTCCGAGGTTCATGCAGGGTTGAAAATGTTCTCATAAAACTCTTTTATTGTATTGGTTAGAAAAACGATGATGGAAGAATGCGATCGAACCTTTGCCAAGCGTGTGCAGAAATCACGAAAATCACCCAAGCGTAGAGAACACGGAGTTGGCGCTAAATAAATAATTAGATCATTTCAATAAAAAGCTTGTTTAAAATATTCGCTGCATCACATCCAGCCATAAATGTCTCTTTTTTGTTTGTCAAACACAGAACACTTGGTGTTTCTGCAGGGCTACAGCAATCCCAAACACGCAGTTTGTTTTCTTGCAGAGTCGAGTCGATTCGGAGTTGAGAGTGTGTTTCTCGCTGAAGTTCATTTGAAAGCCGACCGAGACCACCTCGCTCGGGACGCTTTACCACCCCGACTGTGATCGCGTCTCTGTTCTCACCTTCCTGGAGTTCAAAAGAAGAAGAATCTCCTTTTCCTTTTTTAAAAAGCCACCTGGAGCCAGTTTTGCAAAGGTGCCACTGACTCCACCATCCTCTTAGCCTTTGGAGCATTATTTTTTTTTAACCCCCCCACAAAACTCCATCTCTCTCCCTCTCTCTCAAGAAGCATTTTTGAAGTTATTATAAGACTAACACAGTGACTGCTCACTTGTACGTACAGCTCGGTTTCTTATCAGCCTGTGGCAGGGTTACAGACACAGCGTGGGTTGCTTCTGTGTTGTGACATTTGCAGAAGTGGAGTAGAAACTCTCTAAGACGGCTTTGCGGAACGTTTTTAGCGGATAACACAACTATTTGAGAAATATAAAGGTTACAGACGAGCACAGAGAAAGCGAGGGAGTCGGTGAGAACGTGCGTGTTTATGTGTGTGTGTGTGTGTGTGTGTGCGTACGTTCGTGTATGTGTGTGTGTGTGTGTGTGTGTGTGCTCAATAATGCAACTGATTTGGCTGTGAAACCAGACGCACTCAGGCAGGCAGTTTGGCGGACACCCAGTTACTCGCTCTGGGTCCTACACGCTGCTCTTCCAGGCCCCGTCCCCTGGGCGATGCACAAGCCGGCTGAGCAATTAACAATTTCATGCTGATTGCCTGAAGCATGTTTTGCCCAGCTATAAAGATAATGGCATGAAAGGTGCTTCACTCTTCACAGTGTTCCCCATCGGCTCGGTTGCTCAATCCTTGTTTTCCTGAGCGGTTCGAATTCCCGAAACACCATCACGGCCATTTCTCAGCTAACGGCATGGACTTCAGAAAGACAGAGGACCAAAAAGACCATCGGTTCTGCACTGTTTTTGGTTTGAGTTCAAAGTCCAATGGAGTGCAGGTCAAACTCCCATCATGCACTGCTTTAAGGAATAAAACATGACAGACAGAAGTTTTACTGCAGGAACTTACAGTACCACAATTACAACGTTTAAGTTATTAATCAATGACATCATGCTTCTTAATCCATTTATAGTTTCAGTTAATGAAGTATACTCAGTTCTCAGTTGTTTCTTCACCTTTCTCTCATTTCATCTCTATCCTGAACACTGGAGACTCCTTTCTCAAAAGGGTTACAACTTCAATTGTAGTTGTAGTTATCAATTAACAAATATGAACAAAAACACCTCTGAACAAGCTGTTAGAAACTATAGTCGCTGGGTTGTTAAAGGTCTTGCCCAAAGACCTAACCGTGGCGATCCGGCTGTAGCGGTGTTGGGGCTTGAACCCCTGACCCTCCGATCGGCAACTCATAGCCTCAACCGCCTGAGCCTGCTACTAAAGACACAATAATGTATGAAAACTCGCCAATTATAATCAGAACTGCTTGTGATGCGAGAATTCAACATCATATCTGTAGTATATCGTTGCTAACATCGATCACTGCAATATTCGTAAAGCGCCTTTGTACAGCTAAGCCAAAGCAAACAAAAAAAAGAAAGCCAAGAAGAGCTAAGCGTTTTCCACGTGATACGATCGTGCTCCGAAGACTGACAATAAAATGGCAGAATTAAAAATAAATAAATAAACAAACAAACAAAAATCCTGTGCGTACACTCACACACAAAAGCGGAGAGCCTCGGGGGTATCCAAAAAAAAACCCCAAAAAACAAAAAAACAAAAACGGCTGTAAATCTGCTTGTGACTCTATTAAACGAAACTAGCTGCGAAGCAGTCATTAAAATGAGTTCATTTCAGCAGATTCAGTTGAATAGCCTGTATTGAGTTGCTGTTAATGCACACTATATTCTGTATGTCGATACAAATGAAGGGTCTACTGAAAGGACAAAGGAAAAGGACTAAAATATAGACATACGTGCACGCGCGCACACACAGAGACGCACGCTAATGAACAGACGAGTTCAGGAAACCCGTCCCTACACACACGCCAGACAGCTCGCGTGCCCCATATATCCACTCATTCTATTCTAAAGTGCTGTCTCTGCTTCACTAATGATATTTTTGTGTTAATGACCGCCTGTTTTAAATGCAGCAGCTGCCTGGCCCATGCTGGCAATTTGGGGATTTATTTAGTTCTTGTTTAATGTTATGACCAGACTAGGAGGGAAAAAAATGAGTTGAACTTGAAATAAAATAAAATAAAAACCCGAACACGGTGTTGGCGCACACGTAACTTGGAGAAAGCTTAGAAAGAAGACCGCGATGATCATCTGTCTTCATAAAAAGCACTTATTTCTACACTCTCAGAAAGAAAGAGAAAGAAAGAAAGAAAGAAAGAAAGAAAGGAAATCGCTCTCTACATACTGTATACACTCCGGAATCAAGTATCCTTTAGTACTTTTATTTCTAAAAATGTAATCATGCTACGTGAAGAAAGGTGATTGTTCTGCCTTGTACATTAAGTATGTATTATTTCTTTTATTTCGTTTATTTCGTACAAGACTTTAAGAGGTAATCAAGCACGTTAGGTGACAAATGATGCAAACTCAAATCACGACATTCGTACACCTTTTCTAACTTTAGTACGCATATTTATACCTTTAAAAACAACTTAACGCTAATACAATTCAATAAATCACACAAGAATCATTTTTCTTCACATGACACGCTCGACAAACTGCGCTCTCGGATATGAAGGTACCGAGCAGGACTTCTTGCTGGGATGGAACCATGAATTATCTTTAATGCATGTCTTTTACCTGGGAAGATGCATGTGATATATAATGTTAAATTAGCTTTTGTTATAGGAAGGCTATAAACAGATTTTTTCATCAGTTCATCAGTGGTCCTTGGGGCTTAATTATTGCACGTTTTCGGTAAATTGTTTTTAAAGGTAGGAAAAGCGCACCCGTAATAGTTCCACGAGAAAACTACTATGATTACTATTAGTACCGTGATTTGTTACGTGAGCGCAGATGCGCTATCGTAGCGTCCCTATGCGCGTCATGAACGTTCAATCATTTTTAAAGGTATACGGATGGAAATGGATTGTAGGGAAGATGCCCGAGACGGAAAAGCACAGATATTTCCGTGATGTAAATGCGTCGCCGAGTCCTAGCCCCTCTGATCTCACGGGCGATTGCACGAGGATCGGCTCCTTGCTGTGATCTTTATTAAAAGATCTATCGGAATGGATCAGACACCCAGACCAGACGAGACCAGGCTGGTTATAAAACCCTCCACATCCACCCTGCATCTGCACCCTTGACCTCTTGACCCCCTGCTGGGTGTTTGAACATCCAGCTGCACCTTGTTTCCAATCCCACACATATATATATTCCTATAACTACTATACATGGAGGGGTAAGGACAAGAACATTTGAAGCATTCGAGTGAAAATAATAAATAATAAATTCAATTAATGCAATTAATGCACCCACCCCCCCCCACCCCAAACCTACCACACAGAGGGGGAAAAAAAACCAAAAAACTCAAAGCCCCCGGTAGCCGCCCTGCACCAGCGGCCCTTCGGTCCACCATCTAAATTGCAGTCACATCCCCCCGCTCGCAGAGGATGATAATTGTAGAAGGCCAATAAATTACTCCTGCCTCCGCATCAATTATAAGCATCACGTCTGGCAATGAGGAAAATGAGATCTTGTGACAAATTTCATGAGGCTTGACTGCCCAGCAGTCTTTCTTAACATGCTACAGATAGCAATCCCTTATCTAGCCTCTGTAATGGGGAGCTACGGATAGAGAGATGGAGCAGCGGCCATTTAATTAAAAAGCTGGGTAGGAGGCTGAGGGGAGGAGGGGAGGGGGCGGGGGGTTATGGGGAGGGCTAGTTCAGAGTAATTCATTGAAGAGACCCTGGAAGGAGACAAAGGCTTTGTCACCCATATCTATCCGTACATGCGATGACGGCCAGTTTAATAGGAACACCCAGACATGTGTAAAGTACTGTTACATACTGTATACGTTATCTGGTTATCCAAACAGCCAATCGAGAGTTAGAAGCATCGCAGATAATCCTGGGAATACAAGCTTGATGTTTCTGTTAAACGTAAGAAAAATCTGTCTCGGTGACTGACCGAGGATTTCACTAATTGTTGAACATGGAGGGTCATGGTCGACGAATAATGACTCTGTATAATCGGGGTGAGCAGAAAAGCATGACAACACGTCGACTTTTTAAAGACGACGGACTGCAAGCGCAGAGCCTCGCATCTTCTCATTGCATCTGTCAGCCCAGACGTAAACACAAACCGGACAGACGAAAGCTTGTTATTGAGGTTGATTTTTATTCCTATTTTTATTTATTTTTTTGTCTTATTTTTGCTTTGCCCCACCATTTTCCATCTATTCTATCCTTTTCTAGAGCTCTTTTATCATATTTTTTTTTTCTTATTTGAGGAGTTTGAGAAATGAGAGGTGTTTAATCCATGAGAGCTAGACCACCATGTTTTTTTTTGTTTGTTTAAATAAAATATTTATTTATTTATTCCTTTAATGCACCGAATCAAAACGTCCCCTGTACGTAACCCCATTCCCACCTGGCGAGGCGAGGCGAGACGAGAGCGTAGGTGAGGGCGGGGGCTGCCAGAAAAAAGAGAGAGCTTGATGAGGATTTATGGCAGACCGGGAGACGGCAAAAATAAAACACCAAAAGGGATGGCCCTTAAATCTCATTCTCCGGCGCAATATTCATTGCTGTTGCAATCGGGCACACTGATAGAGCATCGCGAAAAATGACTGCTGCGTTCAAATTATGGCTGCGCTCTCTACTAATATTTAACATCATTAGAAAATCATTAGAAAACCATCATAAAACCTGGGATTATGACTAGAGCATTAAACACAATGATTATTCAGTGTGTTCCTTTCCCGTGCCTTGAAAATGAGATTTGCCTCGCTGTGCCTGTGTGGAAAGGAAAGTAAGAGTATTTCTCATAATTACTATAACATTTGAAAAACATTGGCCGGCATGAATTACTATAGCATTATACGATTGTGTTTTCTTCCCCCAAAGCAAAGTTCTTGGAGATGGGATTTTGGGGAATGACAGTTCCAAGGAGCATTAATGTAATTTCACTCGGAGCTTAAGCGAGTTAATTCGGATATTGCTTTTCCTGCCTGCACTGTTTCGTTAATATGTTTCTGTCTGCATTTAACTGGACATGCAAAAAATTCTATATACAAATGTACGTACTGTATATAAAAATCTAATCACCTTGAAGGATTTCCACAGCAGCTTGCGTCCTAGTCAAAGCATCCATGAGCGTGTCATTATCAAAAGCACGTGCATTATCACAGAGGGTACGATATCACCAGAGGAGAACCTGAACCCTGCGCAGCTGCCTTTAAGCCGGGCCTCTGGATCCTTCTGCCGCCTTGTTGTCAAACGCAGAAGGAACCGACCCTCTGGCCTCAAAACACAAAGTGCCCCTGGTTGAGTTTGGGATTCACAAAGGAGGACTTTGTGACACCATTTATTATTGATTGTTCCACTACATTAATGATTAACGCCAGAGCGTTGATCCTAATATCACGGGTTACCAGAACCCCATGACAACACCGGGCTTATCGCGGACCCTTTCAAAAGGGTCGGCAAAATCAAAACGTCTGTACACTCCCCGCTGTTAACAAGTCCTTTTCTTCCTTTTCTCTTTTTATGTGCCTGAATTAAGTGCAGCTTATCATAATTCCATTAATTAACTATAGGTACAGTATAAACATATAGGCGGCACGGTGGCTTAGCGGTTAGCACTGGCACCTTGCACCTCCAGGGTCCGGGTTCGATTCCAGCCTCGGGGTCTGTGCGCGTAGAGCTTGCATGTTCTCCCCGTGTCCTTGGTGGGTTTACTCCGGGTACTCTGGTTTCCTTCCACAATCCCACAGATATGCATCTTAGGCTAATTGGCGCTCCCAGATTAGCCGTAGTGTGTGAATGCACATGTGAACGTTGACCAGAGATCCTACCATGGCCGTAAAATGAGAATACATACAATGGAAATCACCATCAGCTTCCACAGTAGTTGGACTACAGAGGTTCCTAGATGTAATCAGGCACAGACATTATCAATGGGCGTGAAAAAAAAGAAAAACAGCAATCTAAACCACTGTTGACCATCATGGGTTGAAATAATTCTATTGCTTTTTTTCTTATTTTTGTATATACTTGGAGTTGCTTCAGACTTCTTGCCAATTGTGCCGTGAAATATTATACTGTATTGTATTTGTATTTGTCCATGCAGAATTTTTGACAAGAAGTCAGTGCATGTTCCAGAAAAATCCAAACGCTTGGTACAACACATAAAGGAAGCAAACTAGTTGAAGCAAAAGGCTTGACCTTGACTTAGATTAACATTCATGGAATTTGACACATGCCCTTATCCAGAGCGACTTACGTTTATCTCATTTACACAACTGAGCGGTTGTGTGTTAAAGATCCTGCTTAAAGCCCAGCAGGGGCAGCTTGGCAGTGCCTCCCAACCTTCTGATCAGTAGTACAACGTCTTAACCACTCAGTAACCTACGACTACCTCTTGATCTCGGCTTATTATGGTTGTGGACTTGTCTTGAATTCAACAATGGTTAGATAGTTTTGTTTTTTTTCCTGCACTCTAAAGGAAATCATTCTGAACCTCGGAAAGCTTCTCTGGATGTCCTCCTGTGATGGCAAAGATGGGCAGAGCCACCGTAAATACTAAGCTATTGCAAAAAGACAGGAGATTAAAATTCGATTATATTTTCTGTACTGGTTTGAGCAATTAATATTGTCATAAACCAGTTTTACAGAGCATCATATACTGTATACGGTGCTGTGCAAAAGTTTTGAGCCCGCCCCATTTCTTCATATTCAATTCAATTAAATGATGCTGATGAAATTAAAGTAATTGGAGCAATTTTTTTTTCTGTGACAGGCTGCAAAAGCACCTAAACATACAATTTAAAAATCAGTTATTTACATAACGACCTCAGCAGCAACCTCGTTTCCCCTCTCGTCTGTTCCAACCATTCAGCATCAGCAGTACACTAATCACCGGCCTGATCATCTGTCATCATCTGCACCTGTTTCTCACTGGTGCATGCCTTAAATTGAGTTAAGATGCTTTTTTCATATGTTTGAATGATTCATGGGTCACGACATGTGCGGCATAACAAACACAAAACATTTCTCTGAAACTGCTCAGGACTGAAAATAATGAGAGACAAAAACTTGGTAAAAAAGAACGTCCTTCAGGAACTATTTCTCAAGACTACATTAAAAATATGAGAAAGTCTGTCTCTTTGGAAGCGAAATACGAAGAAATGAGGGGTGGCTCAAGACTTTTGCACAGTGCTGTATATTTAGATCGCTGTTGAGCAAACCGGAGGTGACGGTGGAGGAAGAAGCCTCGATTCAAAAAGGGAGCACATCCTCATTTGGGGGACACAGGATACCATTATTTGACACTAAAATGATGATCTGTGTGAACAGATGAGCACAGGATAGTGTTTATGATTATAACAGCAGTTAAACTTCAGTCATGCAGTTTCCCGTTTCGAGGGGTTAGACTGTAAGCTAATCCAGTATTGCTTCTATTTAGGAGCGAGCTCTAAATTATTTCCAAGACGGAGAAAAAAGTCTGAGGTTAATATAAGAGCAGCTCCTTGTCAAGGCATTGAGAGTAATTCAACTGACACTGATGAGAATCAATGTTCCTTTGAATGCATTACTTGGCTGAAACAGGGCTTTTGTCCCTTAAAACCTAGCCGGCGAAAAATGATGCCCCATCAAACAATAGGGAAGGTGAAAATATAGAGCATGAGAGAGAGAGAGAGAGAGAGAGAGAGTGTGCAAACCTTCTCTCCATACCCGCTCTCACCGGAGCCAAATGGATTCCGAGCACTTTATGCATTAATCAATCAATATCTCTCACTGTACATCAACGGTGCAACCAAGTTATGAATGACCTTTCTGGCGAAAAAAAAAGGGGAGTAAAGGACATTTTAATGTGCATAAGACTGTGCACAGCTTTGTAACTTTGGCCTGGTTTTCATCACGCGCGATTACACACGCATAAGGCATGTGGGCCATTAATACAGCCCTAAATACGACGGGGTTAGTCGTTATTCACTTGGCACGTGCGGAGTCGATGAGGGGGAATGAGACCGTATCGCTCTAACACGGATGTCATGCGTGATTGAATTCTCAAATCTGATTGGTCAGAAGTTGGTGAATACATTTCTATAACGGCAGCTGTTTTAGTTTATAATAGCGCACATTCTAAAACATTGGAAGGAGTCTCCAGTGTCAGAGGTCAAGCTGTAACTAAGTTTTCTGACATTTACAGAAGAAAACGGAGAAGGTTGCGGTTTCTCTGTGACATGAAATGAATCAGCTATGAATGAAGAAACGGTATGGTGTAGCACTTTTTAATGAATAGTGGAATATAATAGTGACAGAGGAATAAAACACTTCCGACACTTGGAAGTCATAACTAAATCGAGGTAACAGTAACTCCGCTTGGTGCCAGGACACATCGTTGATTATTTTTCTCTAACTACATGACACGTAGTGTTTTATTACTTACCTAACTGTGCGATTCGCATAATTGAATCCTAATACCTTCAGACAAGCTGCTCACTACACGCAAGGCTCTGATTGTTTTTCCTCATTGTGTCTTCTTATTAAAAGTAATGCATCAGGTTTTTCTTTTTTTTTATCTATTTTTGAGCATAAAAAAATAAAAGAATTTGTGATGAAACAAAGCCGAAACATCTCTCACACTTAACAAAGCCTGTCAGTCTTCAGTGAACTACTGTGATACACATCAGATTTTTTTGCATCAATGGAAAACCAAGCAAAGCAAGTTAAAAAAAATGTTTTTTGTTTATTTGTTTGCTTTCATTGCATTTAGTGAAGCACCATGGGTCTCAAGAATGTTATCAAGGACGGTTGCAAGAAGAAAAGGGAGACGCTTTCAGTTTGGTTTTTAAAGAAGCCGGTGCTAAGAGGAATCATAAATTAATGTTAAGTGAAGTTTAATGTCAAATTTATTTTATATTTTATTTAATTTACATGTCTTTTCTAAATGTTTTGATTACTTTTATATGCAAAAATGATGATGATTGGTAATATTTTTGGGTGGCTGAAACGGATAATCTTCATTTACATTATTTCCTATAAATTTCAACTCAAGAACTATTTTCCGGAACGGATTAAATTGGGATGCCCAGGTACTGCGGTATTTTGGAGAGAAGTCAAACAAGACAGAAAGGAACTCTACTTCTCGAGGTGCTTCTGGAGAACTTGCGGGGGGAAAAAAATCAGCTGTGCGTTTATCGCTCAATCGTTACGAGTTCCATCCCTCTTTAATCCATGAACCTAGAACTTCCTGAACAAACTCAATAAAATATCTTTCTATTAAAATACCACAATCATAAAAATCAGATAGTGTTCGCTTTAGAGAGCGAGGGGGGGGGCGAGGAAGTGAGAAAGAAATGGATTTTGGTACATTTAAATATTTAAGAAAGAGATAGAAAAAGCAGGAGAGAGAGAGAGAAAAAAATACTTTCCTGGAGGCGGGAAATGGTCGGCAGACAAAGCACTAAAGAATTTGCCTTTTTTTTCCCCCTTTCCTTCTTTAATGGGGTGGAATAAGAAATAGGCAGGGGTGCATAAAGTAATAAGAGAAAGGAGCTTCCATTTTGGCGCCCCCTCCTCGCTTCTTTCCCGCTTTTCCTCACGGGCTCTGCTGGAGCGTGGAGGTGAAGCATGGAGACAGAGTGGAACGGACAGGAGCTGACTGCACCGAGAGGCTGAAGAAAGGAAAGAGCTCGGGCCGGGGGCACAAATTAATGCTATTGTGGGTCCAGCGGAAGACCCTTAAACAAAGGAGACATCACTCTCTCCCTCTCCTCCGCCCAATTAGATTTTCTTGCACCGTTTTACATGACAAAAAGAGCGAGCGGGTTTCGCCTAATTCCAGCCCGGCGTATTATGCGTCCTTGACACAGGTGCCTCGGAAGCTAAACGAGTGGCAGATTAGCGGAAAAGGAGGGGGGACGGCTGATTGACAACAACCTGCGCGCACGGTTTGGACACATCTGCTGTAACTCCATTCTACCTCTGACATCCACTCCCCTCGCTCTCTTTAACAAGAGCCTGACATATTCAACAAATACATGAGAAAGAATACATGAGACACGTTTAAAAAAATATTCTCAGGTCTGTCTCCATCACCTTCATCTGGCTTTCATGAAACGGAAAAAGTTTGAATAATATCTACATGATAAAATCACACAGAACTGTGCTACACTGTATTATTATTACTAACAATATTATTATTATTATTTTTTTTTTATTGCTACTTTTACTTTTAAATTGACTTTATTACACTGTAATAATACTGTATGAGAGCTGTGGCTCATGTAATAGCATTGTCTCAATCAAGCGGACACACTTTACTGTATACACAAAAACACACAAATTTAAAAAAAATCCTCTGTTCCTTATGACTGTTACAAGCACTAAAACTGGAGACTCCTTCCATAAATATGATAGGATACATTAAACGAAGTATTTAAATCATATTTTCAGTCATTTCTTCTTGAGATTTATGCATTTTTTTTTAGAACTTTAGACTCAATAAGCCTCATTTTTAAACCAAGTTTAATAAATGTGTCAGCTACATAACAATGGTATCTAAAACTGTGCGGGAATATGACCTCACCAAGAGACAGGGTACAGAGGGAGAACAGAAGACGACTAAGTACTGAGCCTTGTGGATCCCCTCCATGTCACCTCATACAACTGACCTGTGCGACTCGAAAAACACCCAACTTAAACTAATGCTTTATGAACACATTCAAAATCAATAACATTACAGGATTCTTTGTAAAACCACAAGATGCCACATGCAGGAGCGTCCGCCTCAACCGAGCTGTCCACATTCGACGGTATTAGAAGAAGTTGAGTAATTAAAACTTGACTGCTATTCATTAAACAATTTTTGTTATACTGTATATATTATAAAGGAGCAGCTCTAACGTACAGCATGTGCTATTAAAAACCACGGGTGGCTTGTCATCTCCGTGGCAGCTCGCTGACGATGGCTCATTAAAGCCGTGCTGTAAAGTGACACAGGAACTTCAGGCTAATTTCTGCCGCCTCAATTTGTCCTCTTCCATGACGGTATTAGCGCCTGCTTGTATTCTAAGGAAATTCAGGAAAATGCCTTATTATTATGCTTTAGGTCATAATTTCATCTGCTGCCATTACTTGTGGAGAGAAAGGGAAGAAAGAAAGTGAGAGAGTGGGAGAGAGAGAGTGTGAGAGAGAGAGAGAGAGAGAGGGGGGCATTAAGAGACCACTTGAACCAGAATTATGAGATATATATGTGGGCATAATAAAACTGTTAACAACTAGTGCTAAAAACTAATGTTTATTTGGGAGCCCAGGCATTTTTTTTGTTGCTGTTGTTTAACGTTAGCTTGATGTTCCTTCAGCATGTACTGCAATAAGGAGAGCTCGAAAAAACTTCAAAAACAAGTGTGAAAAGCCCTTGGTGAGAGCTTTTTATAGTCCTGCTTTCTGTAACGTAACAGTACAGAGCGTTAAAGTCGGGCCAGAATCATGCGTCCTTTCCTCTTGACTGTGCAACACCCCTAAATCGACTGCCTCGCCTGATGCTGTTAGTGTGAAAATCGACCTTTGCTTGCTTTCTAAACAGTGTATTATTCATCTTAACGCTTTCAACTGGCGAGTTCAGGTTTATCTCGAACCTTCCGTCATATATACACCAACGTGCCTTCCTGCCTCTTTCTCTCTCGGCGGCTTTTAAAAATATTTTTACACAACAGCAAATCCAGAGCTGCCGAAAAAAAAAAATCCCCAGACAATAAAAAAAGGCCCATAAACTGCAGCAGGGATTGGAAATTGACAGGCAATGATTGCTTATGCAGTAAGCGTTTAATAGGCGACGTATGAAACGAAGATAATAGCAAATTCAGAAACCAGACCTGGCTTTTGCTTTTGTAATTCCTCGCCATCTCTGGTTAACTCATGCTAAAATATGACTTTTCTTCCCCTCGCTTTCTCTCTCAAGGGTAATAAGGACTTGTGAGAAAAACCTACATTTGACGCAACCGAGAACGGCGTCAACCAGCTTCCCCCTCTGGAAGGGTCTCGCTCAGAATGGTCTCTTTGTTGGAGCGGTCCGCTTGCCAGCGGACGGAACCGTAAACAGACACCGCGCTGAGCAATCGCCAAGACACACAATGCAGAGTGTGTGAAAGCAGGTCTAATCCAGCTGATTGAGAGCTGCAGCCTTTGATGTAGCACTTTAGCTATAATGAGCGAAGACCTGGTGTTTAATATTCCTGTCCTGCCTTTAGATAAATATGCATGCAAGAGTCACTTTAAAGAACGTCAATCAGAAGAGCATCAGAAGGAGCCTGGATGAACAATGTGTCCGCTAATAAAATAGCAACGACCAAAGAGGCAGGGGACCAGACAGACAAAAGAGACAGTGTGAGGGCATGGGCCGTCCACCCGAGCAGGAGGAACGTCATAAATCTGGCCCGGTCAAACTACAGGAATGTCCCGGTTTGTCAAAAACAAACAGCAGCTTGTCTCTGAATGTCGCTGGGCAGAGGAGTCCTCACATCTGGTTAAACAAAGCTTTCCCTCCATCAGGAAGCTAAGTCTGGACAAACAGAGGCTTGGTTTGGCACTGCTCTGCCCCTACTGGTGACTAAGGTGTAGTGCAGGCATCTCAGACTCATCAGGCATCAGAACTTCCATAGTACATCTAACGTTCTTAAAAGAAAATAATGGTGTCTGGAGTGCTCTTTGGAGATCCGTGAGAAAATACACTAATGTCACATTGATCAGGGACTCATGACGCTCTATCCTTTATCTTTGCACCTCTCCTCTCTTTTCTCTGTTCAACACATGAATAACCAAACATTGGACAAATCGATGGCTGCCGAGCGTGCCCACAAGCAAAGGTTAGCGGAGTTGACTATTGAATTATTCCTACTCTCCTCATCGGTGCCATCTGCCTGGCCGCCTCTAATTGACAGGGCATAAGGACAGGCAGGGCTTCTTGTGTGTTTGTGGAAAAGTGCGTGGCCAGGCCCATCTTCCACATTAAAGCCCCAAGACGATGGCAACCGCACTCAACACCGATCCGTCGACTCGGCACACGGGCTGTAATGAAACGTGTGGCTCGTCCTTCAAAAGGGCGTTTGGAGTTTGACAAGAGGAAAAAGGATGTTGTTTCCTTGAATTTAAGACCTACAGCATCTTTGTGAAAACAAATCACCGCCTTTATTTCTTTCTGTGTTTCTGCAGGGAAGCAGCTCATCATATTTTAAAACATATTTAAAATCAAAAGCTTCTCTTTACTGTCTAGGGTTAAAAAAAAAAAACTTCTCCATCCTTTTATCCATATCTTTTTGCCTATTTCCAAATACAGGAGAGCAGGAGGCTCATCTTGCCTTAAGGGGCAACACAGCAACTACTGCACTCATCTGAGAGTGCTTGAGAATTTATTGGATTTTGTTGCCAGAATACCTGACGTCCACAAACCGCCCAATCAATGGCAAATCTATCAAAAGTTAGATCATAATGAGGGATTTGGGGCGGATCCAAGGAGTCTGTTAGTCAGAACCTGACTGTTTTAACGCAAGTTTGTTTTCAGGTTAGTGGGAACAAGGTGATCAGCCTGGTCTTGCTCCAGAAGTTTGGGCGCCCCTAAAAGGCAAAAAATAAAAATAAATACTACAAGTGAGTGATGAATGGATTTGATCCCACAGAATCAAAGATTCGCTGTCTAACACGTCACTCTGAAATCTCTCATAAGTGTCCAACTGGGTTGTGGTTTCGTTCTTGCGAAGACCACGGTGTTCGTTTTTCCTTTTCTTTCACATTAATCCGTCCAGCAAGTCCTTTTACCCAGTGAATGGGTCGAGGTCATCTTGGAAGAGACCATGACCGTCAGGGCAAACACGTGATTAGTCAGAAAAACTTTGTATTGATTTGCAGTGACGCCTACGTCTAAGTGAACCCAAACCACGGCAGCAAAACAGCATAACACAGCCACGGTTTTTCCTTTCATCTCACACCCATCTGTATCCTGTTATATGACTTGATTTCTGCTGTAAGCACGGCAGCATGACTGACAGCTCTCGTCTTTTAGAGCTGCTAAACCTCCTGTCAGAGGGTGAGTGTAAGGCTGCAGGCTGCCACCTGACACCGTGTTGCCCCATTTGTGGACTGAAATTCCTCACCACAGCCTGCCGGACCCCAGAATAGAACTCATTAGCACGTTTGGTAAGTACAAATGAGACGACTGTCTTCTGATGGCCTGTCTATCTTATGGATCAGCTTTCAAGGAGAGCGCCTTGTAAATGACTGAAAGGAGAGGGCGGGGGGGGGGGGGGAGGAAACTAATATTATAATGCTTTTCTCTCCGGTCCTGCCAGCATACACACCACACCAGGTCTCAAAATGGAGGATGAGTAAAACGGGCTTGTTGAAAGAGTCGGTTGCTTTCATCCACACACTGGGTGTGCTAACACGCTGTTCTAAGTATGTGTGTAGGCAATAAAATGCTCAGCACGTGTACAATTTGCACCTTCCTATAATCCCTAAGGTAAGGGTAGTGTATCTGGGAAAACCTTGCACACACATGCACACACAAAATATATACCACAATATGAACGTTACAATATAGGACTGGGACTTCTGTTGACCTAATCACCACATACATGACCCTCACCTTTCTCTACTTTCTGCCAGGGCAGCTGGTGGTGACTGGCATCCCAGGCTGGTAACTCACAAGTGGTTGAAGAAATCTAGACACAAACCGCCCTGATTCACAGACAGTCCCAGAATAGTAGCGGCCTTTTCGCTCAATTTGCAGCAGCAGGATGAGCCAGCAGTGGAATTTAAACAGCGGCCGTCCATAAACTGAGAGGCAAAGAAAAGACTTCCTTGTGTGAGGCTGGACGAGACAGCTGTGCGAGTCCCCGCCTTAACATGTGCCGAATGGAAACTCCATAAAGCCGTCACTCTGGCTTTTTAATAAAAGGCCTAGATTCTTTTTTAATATCCTTCAAAATGAAAGGTAATGTATTTATGAAATTCATGCCACGTTCCACGGACTGCAAACAATTTCCTTTGCTTGGCGGCACGCTTTAGCTAAGATTAAGGGAAAGACTGGCGGACAGAAGCGCTCCTGGGCCCTAGGGCCATGTCCTGCCTCTAATGTCCTCCCCATCTTTACCTGCATCACGCCAACTCCAGAGTTTATTAAAAAATCATCTTGATGCTTTCTGAGACCGGTGTTGCCATGCCACGTTCCAGGCATGGAGCGCACAGGGGTCAGCTATAATATCCTGTTTCTTGAAAGGTTTAACTTGCATTTTAACAAGTGTGTAAGAAGACAGCATTCCAGACATAGGTCCCATTTACATGTCCCAACAGGGGCCAGGAGAGGGGATCGCTAGTTTAGAAGCTTGAGCTCATCCCACCCTTCCTACAGCCTCCTCAACGCCGGTATTTACCACATATGTGCGTTATATGCTCCATACAGACATATGGCCTCCATCTTTTGCAAACACTCACATTAACACAGTCGGAACACTGGCTGCTTCCCTGCTGAGAGTTGACATGTTCCAGTCTGGCCAAAAAAGAAGAATAAGCGCTGTTTAAAGCAGCTCCTTTCTCCCCTGTGTTGACACATCCTGTCTTCTGTCCAACAGCTTGGTTAGGCTCCAGAAACAAGCACACATTCAATATTTGCCCCAGCAATACCACAGAAAAAAAAAGGTGTTTCCAGTATTTATGCTTAGACCGGCAAGATGTCTGTCTGTTTTTCGAGGCTCTGTTATTATGTTAGTGACACAGGAAATGCTTCTGACTTACCAGAAAAGGTGCTGTACCACAAATTAGATTAGATTTGGGTCAATTTGGGCGTCCAGTACATCCTCTGGCCCGTTTCTTATCTCCTGAATTAAAAGACTATCACAGGGCTTGTTAAGTCTCCCACAACCACATAAACTGTGGAAACGCTTTAAAGTTGCAGTCTGCAGCACATTTGTGGTCTCCCACTAGAGATGTAACCGAATACCAAATAAATTATTCGGACTGAACAAATAATGTGCTCCAAATGAATTCGAATACAGATGTAGAAAAAAAAACACTATCTATCTATCTATGTAGATATCTATCTATCTATCTATCTATCTACTGTAGGTCGTCTATGAGACAAGATCCCACATGAATTCCTCAGAACAAGAAAAGAATTCAGCTGGAGGTTTTTAATTTCATTTGATTCTGACACAAGCATGAAGGGTACAAGTGCAAAGCATATAGGACAAACATAGTCACACATATGTTAAGGGTCATGGTATGTTCAATTTATATTTTATCAGTTAGCACAGTCCCCTTGTACCTCCAGGAATGGGGGTTCGAATCTCGCCTCTGCTCTTGGTGGGTTTCTTCTGGGTACTCCGGTTTCCTCCTGCAGTGCATGTCTTTGTACATTCTTGAATTGTCCAGAGTGTATGATTGAGTGCATGAGTGCGTTTGTGCTTGTGCCCTGCATGTGTTGGCTGCCCCATCCAGGGTTACGACCCTAACCCTATCCCTAACCCAGTCTGTACCCTGCCCTGAGTTCCCTGGGATAGTAAAGTCCAGGCCCCTTGCAAGTTTACACAGGATAAGAAGGTTATAAAAAAAACTCAAGCACTACCACTGACACCCTAGTTACACCCCAAGTGCCCATATCTCGAGACAAAGGCACTGAGGGCAGAGCAGGCCTTTTAATCAGAAAGCTATTTCCTTGACCCAGTGCCTGAGAGCCTGCTGTGTGACTCAAACAGCAAACGAACACAACCAGAGCATGAGCCCAGCAGCACAACCATCTCCTCAAATACACACACACACTCTCTTAACAGCCTAAGCACCTTTTATTCCTACCTAACACATCCTTTTTTTTTTTTTTATCTTACTCTTGTGTAAACTCGTTCTACAGCGTTCAAGAAAATAACCTGAATCCATTAACTCCTGTGATATGAGAGACCCCAATGTGTCAAACGACGACAGGGCCCCGGTGAACAACACTTACAGAGGAACTTCTATCATCTGCCGCTGAAGTGTCACTAATCACACATCACACAAATATGAGCGTATTTGTAAGGGTTACACTGTGTAAATATACAGCACATGGGGGAATTTTCCAGCGCACATTCAGAAACAAGAACGTGCCCAAACAGGAACTGACTAAACCACTTAACTGAGGGAAAACTTGAACGGTCGTAGTGGCGACAATAAATGCACCGGCGCCACCTCCACATCAGGTCGATGTGTCTCATTTTGCTTAATTAGCTCATCGGCGAAAAATTATTTAATATTTAAATACTGATTTTATTTGTCAGGTACACAACCATAGACAGTATGATGTAAGTAAAACGACTGTCTGTGACCTAAAATAAAAAAATATTTCACTAAAATGAAGAAAATTGCACTAGAAAGTTAAACTAAACTTTTTTTTTCTTCGATAATTTATATATGTAAATATATATAAAAGTTTATTCTGGAAATTTATATTTATTTAAATTTAAAAAGGTAAAATAAAACAATTTAAATAAAAAATAAATTATTCACCAAAAAGTATTTTAGTTGGTAATTTGCAATACGAAAACGTTCTTATTTATGATGTAAAATGTATACTTGCTTTTTTGGGGGGACTTTTTAAAAAAATTCTTTTATGTTGAATAAATAAGTGCACTGGGTAGGAGCACTGGGTGAACTGAGAATGCATCACTGGTCATCAAGCTATATGTTTTTGAGAAATAAAACAAACAGTGAAATTCCCTTTGAAAATGTTTCTTTAAATTTTTTTGCATTAAAAATGTAATTTTTTCAAAAATATTTGAAAAATATTTTCATTTACAGTCGCATCTCTGTTTTAGCATTTATAGTTTACTTGTATTCCTATCTGCCTATTTTTTTTTATTATATATTGTATTTTATTCCATATTTGTGTACTTCTTGTATCTGGTCACTTTTTCACTTCATTATTGATATTAAAGGTGGCGTGGTGATTAACACTGTGACCTCACACCCTAGGGTTGTTTTTGTGGATTTCCTTTAGGTACTCTGGTCCAAAGACATGGTGTATGATTGGGTTTGTGTGTGCGCCCTGTGATAGATTGGCACCCTGTCTTCTGTACAGGATAAATGCTATATAGAATAAATGAATGAATTTACATTATTCTCTGGGTTCTATACGATTACTGTTTATTGCTTAATTTTTACTTTATTATTAGTAGAATTAATAGTACTAGTAGTAGTGGTAGTAGCGCTAACAACAAATGTTATAGCATGCTGTGTTGCACCAATTCCACAAAACAAGTTAAGGAGAACCTTTGGCACTAGACTGAACAGCTAAGGCACAGTGCTGTGGAAAAAAGGCATGTGGTGTGTAAGACTACACAAGAATTCTGCTCTCCTCTGGTCTCAGTATTTCGCTGAAAGAGGTTGAGGAAGACAGACACAGGCTTAGCAGTAGGTCAGCGTGCTTACACAGCACATATTCCAAGCAGAGGCAGGAATTAAAACAATGGCTGCTTTTTTTATTCTTGAATGCCTCTAATAGGAGGAGATTCATCTCCGATCCCCAAACACTCCCTGGGTGCTAAAGAAGGTCAAAGACTTGATGACACCCGAATTCCCCTCAAAACACCTGCACTTTAACCCTACGATTATCCACATACAGTACTGAAAGTGTGTGTGTGTGTGTTCTGGGCACGATGTGAAGTTGGTTATTATTCAAACATAACATTAATAATAATAATAAAATAGCAGAGCAAGCAAGGCATAAAAATCTGGATCAAAACTGAAAACAAAGCAATCGATATTCTCACAATCGATCGTTTTCATCAGCGAGCGTCTGCTATGACACACTTTCTCCAAATTAGAGGTATGGATCTTTTTTTTTTCTTTCTTTTTTTAAATGATCCTCACTGGTGGTGCTAACAAATGACCAGAAAATGAGATCTGACAGTTGCAGAGGCGGTTCACCAGGATCCAGGCTAGCCCTCCCCGATGGGTGGCCGGCAAAGCCTTAATGCAGGGCTCTTTACAGCTCCGGAGCTCGTGGTTAATGGGCATTAATGTGTGCTGCCGGGATTCTCGATTCCTTCTTTGCTAATTGTTTTGTAAAGAACGCTGGAGGTTGAGAGGTGCCAGTGCCAGTGCTCGGCCTGAGTCCGTAGTGCCGCTTCACAGAGCTTGTTCGAGTCTGATAAAAATACTCAAGAGAGAGCAGAGGCTATTTAAAACATAACAGATTTAGCAGATAGTACTGTAGATAGACCCTGCGCACGCTTCCCCGCCTCTTTGCTGGGACGAGACCATGTCCTGAGAACGATGTTGTAATCTGAAGCGCTGATGCAGGTTGGTCGAGAGAGGGGGGAAGCCCCGGAGAAGTGATGCAGCGACTAACGCCAACTAAGCTGCCGCAGCCAGAGGAGTAGCCAGGGGAGTTCCTGCCTAGTTGACCCAGAAATCCAAGGCCAGCTTTGTTTTAACAAGTCAGGAAACCTTCTACCACTTCAGCGACTGGCCTGTTACCACAAGAAAGAATTCACAGCCTCAGAAGAGCTAGCAGGGAGGAAATTAAATGTTACA
>JAOVVA010000004.1:2205248-2217859 GCA_028565275.1 Leiocassis micropogon | reverse complement strand
TAGAATTGTTTGACAATGGAAAACATTGTATGTATAATGTATAACAATGTTCAATATTCTGTTACTTGTTTAGGAAAGCAGCCCATATCGGTCGGGCTCTATTAATAATAAATACAAATAAATTGATCAACTAGCCTATGTTGTAATGTTAGTGTACTTCCACAACCTACTGAAAACTACTAAACAGAGGCTATAGTCCACATTTTGGTAAGCTATATTCAACATATTTCAGTCAGTAACTCAGTGAAAACGGGTGAAAGCACACCGCTGTAAAGGAAAGGAGGTGCGCTGGATTTATAACACAAGACAAAAACGAGATCATCATTGCGAAACAGAATGCGGCACAATAATCGTTTTATTTCGATGATCTTGTTTTCAGAATTGTTGGAAGCCAAAAATCGTAATTGACAATAAAATCGGATTAAATCGCCCGGCCCTAATGGACATCAGTGCGGAATGCATCTTCCTGCTGCACGCTTTGACTCAAGTGCTCCGAGTCTGCGACTCTGCAGACTCTAATCCAGTTACTCCCACTGAGATGCACCCAGCGTTTTCTATCCATCACTGGAGTCTGAGAGGAAACTGTATCCTGGGACTACCAGCACAGCGCAGCTTTTAATTACACTATACGTCTTTTAAAACACTCACTCACTGTAACTGGTTCCTGAACAGCAGAACAATAAAAGAGTATATATGTATATACATCAGTATATACGAGAGACAACTCAATATTTTCTCATTTAGGTAATAGGCATGCCGATATGTAAATTTCATGTCACGATTGTCCTGGCCAAAATAATTGCGATTCACGATATTATCAACGAAATATGGTTAAAAGTCATAAAAATGGCACTAATCACTTTACCTTACATTGTACCTTTGTTGTGACTTTTTTCTCGAAACATTCAGACTTTCTTCTCATAAAATTGTGATTTTTTTTTCTTGAAACATTATGACTTTTTTCTCATTTAATTGTGACTTTTTTCTCAAAACATTCTGACTTTTCATTCTGACTTTTTCCTCCAAACATTACGACTTTTTTTAAAGAAACAAATATTTTATTGCATCACAGATAGGACACTGTAGGAAACTGCAGTCAATTTGTGAGGATATCCACCAATATTCACGATTATCTCGATAATGGAAATTCACCACGATCAACTTATTGTGAGTGTTTTTTTTAAAATCGATCATTGTCCCATCCCTACTGCAGTATCAGTTTTAACAGCCACCCTGCTCTTAAATTCAGTGAGCAAGAATTTCCAACTTATTAAAGCAGGAGGTGTCCTGCTGCTGTCGAGGTGATTTGATACCATGCGTCTCGGTGTAATCGATCATATTTCAAGCGCCTAGTCTGAAGTATGACGTTTGTAATGAAAGAGCGAAGTCAAGGGAATGGTCAAGGTCTCCTCTCCTGCACACAGATCAATGGCTGCCTCCCTCTCTGCAGCCTCTGCAGCGGAAGAAGGGCCCGTCCACGTAGGCACGCTGCCTGACTGATCAGAGATGGCAGATGGCATTTGACTTTCGTACATAAAGCCCTGACTTTGTGGAGACGGCTTCATCGTGTTTAATGATTTAAAAGTTAAGTTGAATATTGGGAATTCTCTGCCACAAGTAGGCCAAGGAGGATTTTCAAGCTTTGAAAGCGCTTGACACACTTCCAAGAACCGGCAGCGAGTCCCACTCGATAGAAACCATGACTTTTACCAGATATCTGCGCAGCCGAGAGTGTGATCGGGTGGGTTTAAAACCATTTGTTATGCTCGATACTTAAAAGAATAAAAATTCCAGTGAATTTGCTTTTCCGTCTCCGTCTTTAAAATAGCTTGAAACAAATGCATAAGAAGTCTTTATGGTACTCCGAGTATAAAAACAAACAGACTCATTTAATTCCTAAAAGCCTTATAGCTCCTTGCTTTCATTTATTAACCTATAAACTTAAATATTTACGTTGCAACACTTGAAATGTCCAATGATTACACTGGTAGTAAAACAAAAAAGAAAAGTGGTGAATCGAAATAACAAGAGAAAAGGTCTGTATTTTATATTTACAGAAAGAACTGCGTAGTCTCTAGTAATTTATTCGATAGGTTACGAGCTGGGAAACAAGTTCCCTGTTGAAAGAGAGAAAGGGGAAATATTCTCCTGCAGTGTGAGATGCTGAAGAGACCAAAGCCGGCCTCATAACTCATCAGTGATACTGTTGCGTGGAAGCAAGGGCCAGGACACTGGAGATCCGTTCAGAAATAGGACAGAACAAAAGTCTGGTTCTGCATGTGCTATGCGGATAGAGATCTGGAACCGGTGGGACCCGGCGGTGCTGAATTAATACACTTTAAAGCGAGAGAGAGAGAAAGAAGAGAGAGAGAGAGAAAGAGAGAGAGAGAACTTGCCCATGCAACATCAACAAAAATTTAATAAAGCCTGCTTCATATAACTCATTAATAAGGTTCTCCCCTCCCTTCTTTCAGTGCTTAATTTAATATTACAATAATTTGAATGATCATTTGCATACAAGATCTAGGGATAGCAATCTACTCGAGTGGCAAAAAAAAAGAGGAAAGAAGAAAAAAAAGCCTCCCAAAGCCTTTGTTGGTACAGTAGCCCAGACCAGCGTCCTGGATCAAATTAGCAGAACTAAAACCGGTCCAACCTGAGACGTATAAATTAAAGACATTCCTAAGCAGTGACAGAGATTACACCGCTCAGGCGAAGAATCCAAATCTGCCTAAATCACGAGGAGAAGGTGGAAGAGTGCCTGGGTCATCCTCCGTCCTGACGACTTCCTCCACTGTCTCCCTGTCGCATCTTTTGCAGCCACAGTTCATAAATCAACATGACCATTTAAAAAAAAAAAAAAAAAAAAGCCCTTCATAAAACACCAATGTGTGAAACCGCTTAAAAAACAGAACCAAAAAGAAAAGGCTTTGCCACTTATTTCGGCAGCTGCGACCAATAAAAAAAAAAAAGGCACCTCCAAGAGGTTGACCTCAGAGTTCACCACATCAGCAGGAGGGGCTGGCTGCATGGGGGGATCAGAGCACCAGCGAGCCTATGACACCGCGTGCGAGAGTGTGTGCCCTTCTGTACGAGGAGCCACAGCCGGAGAACGCTCGGGCTATAAAGTCGCGGTAAATGTTTGCCCTCGAAAAAACAGCTCGGCTCGTCCCTCAACCTCACTCCGGCTCCTTCCTTCGCTCTCTCGTCACCTTAAGAAGCATAAAGTCAGACGCAGGTGGACTGAAGGAGAAGCGAGAATGTCGAGATGGCACACGGAGCCATAAAAAATATGACAATAACGGAACGTTTCTTCATCTCCGTCTGTCTCTCTTTCTCTCTCTCCGCTTCTGGAACGTTCTTACACACACTTTAACCATTTTGGGCCCTTTTTTAAAAATCTGATATCGATCTTCCTGCCTTTTTTTTTCTTTAAATCTCTTTAAATTCTCTGTTTTATCTTTTTTATATAAGGATTAAAAGCGCCTGATGAGAAAACAAGGTGCGAAATTATTTTTTCAAAGGGGGCCCCAATAAAAACCATATGACACCCCAGGCTGAGCTGCTTAATTACAAAGGGATGAAAATCTGCACTCTACATCTGGCGAGATCATTGCCCCCATAATGCTGATAGATTTACAGCTCCCAGTCCTAACCCTGGACTCCGGCGCACAGCAATTAGGCTGTACATAAGACGCTTCGCTGGGCGTTCGGCTCAGCAGGGGAGGCTGAGTTTGACTTTTCCTTCTCGCTGCTGTTGAGCACAAGACGTTCAGGAAACCCCCTGATCGTAGTGTGAGATCCGTCTAGAACAGGGGTATCAAACTCAAATTTTAACCAGGCCAGCATTTTTTTATTGTGTTTTTTTAAGGTTTCCGATGGCAATAATCGAAAGATATTCATTTTCTTAACATACATTTCACGGCCAAAAAAAAATCACTGGTTAAAATTATTAGCCTGCATCAAGCAAAGGAAACATTAATATTACTGGAAATGGGTTTAAGAACTGTGTAGTGCATTTTTAAAATCTGGAACAACTGTACGGAAACGTCAAATGGAAAAAAATCGTAAGTGCGTGTGATCTTAAAGAAGACTTAAACGCTTGGGGAAGTTGCATTATAGAAAAATCAGAGCTGTTTTTAATAGTAAAATTAAGAGCATTTACACACACACACACACACACACACACAATGTGATGAGAACTAAAATAAAAAAAATGCATGATGTATATTATATTAATAAAATATTAATAATATTAATATTATGATAATCGTATCATCATAATATAATCATATATATCAATATATAATGTAAAGCAATAAATTTAGTATTTAAATGTTTTTCTTTTCCTGAAGTGTGTGTGAATATTTTTGACTGACTCTGTATATAGGAAATAAATTTAGCAATACCTCACACAGACTTATCTCTGTCAAGAACGTACATGCCTCTCGCGTTTCTTCTTTTCTCTTCCTAGATCTCTACACTGAGTGCTACATTTTGGGATTTGGAGTCAATCATCAAAGCACACAAAAGGCCAACACCCGACGTGATTCCGAATCTATTTTTACATCAAACTCAGTCGATTGTAAGCGGCGTTTCAGCCGTGTGAGATGCAAGCCCACGCATGCTGTACCCTGGTGCACACGGAACATGATTGGTCGCTACGCTATGGGTCCTTTAATCCAGATTTTGTGAAGACGTTGTGTGGTTTCAATATCGTTTTTGTTTTTTGTTTTCTTTTATGAGTTTGAACGGGTCTAACGCAACAAAGCACAAGCCAGGTTCGAGTTTGACCCCTGCGGTCTCGGAATGGCGACCCCGATGCCGGTGCTTGGTTCAAGTCAGGACCCTGTTTGTCTTCAGTGTTAATGTTTTTCATGAAAATCGCTGCTGCCTTTAGGTTATTTTACAGGTCTGGACAAAATGTGAATGATCTGTGTGTGTGTGTGTGTGTGTGTGTAGCTCCTGAAACCAATCCTGTTGTGATAAACTCGTAAAAATGAGTCTCGGGGTCAAGAAGACAAACCTGAGTGGAGTCAACGGCCTCAATTTCTGGCCTGGATTTATCAGTCCCTGGACTCAACCCCCATACACACACACACACACACACACACACACACACACACACACACACACACACACACATGTTCTGCCCCTCTTCCCTTCACCGAGCACCATGAGCAGAACAGCTCTGAGGCCCAGGCCACTCAAAAACCGTTAATCTGCCTGCTTGGGTGCTGATGTATTGATGCCAACGAGATAGTGAGAGCTAGCGGCCTCCCCTCGCTCTCCGTCTCCCTCTCTTCCCGTCTCTTCAAAGCGACATTATTTACCAACTGGTGACTCTGTTTCCATGGTGACCAGCTCCCAACCAATAGGGCAGTGACCCGGGATTTCCGTTCTACCGCTCAGTCAAGTCCTCTGTTGTAATTTGCCTTTAAAATTTGACTGGCAAATACGAGCAAAGGCAACACTAAATCAAAGAATAGACCTGATTAAACGTGGCATTTACGAGGAGGCGTTTGTGGAGCACAGAGCAATCGTACAGGCTAAAGAAAAGAAATACAGACTCTAAGGAGAAGTGGAGTGATTTTTTCAGTGGTCACTCAGGTCTCAAAAAAAAAAAAAAGGAACCATCTGGTAAAAAAAAAAAAAAAAACGACAACAAGGTGAAACGAGGCGACTAACAAAAACACCATTGTTTGTTTGCTTCATTTTCACTAAGACCAGTTCCTCTGTTTATTCTTTATAAGGTGTTTGATGAAACGCAGATCTACCATCGAGCGAATAAATTAGCCGGTGTGTAAACAACTCTGTAGCAAGCCACGAGGAAGACATGATGAGCGATAGATGGAAGAGGGAAGGAAGGGGAAAGGAAGCAGGAGAGTCAGAGTCAGAGACGGAGAAAAAACGGCTGAGGGAAGATTTGGCAGTGGAGAATGTTTAGTTTTTCAGGCTTGTTGGATTAAAGATATTTAACCTTAAGTAGAGCGTAGCACAGGACCACCCAGCCGAGCTGGTCCGGTTTTGTGGTGTGTGACGGGTAGCTGTCTTGTTTATTAATTTTCTGGGAGAAAAGGGTGAGACACTTTCATTCAGACAAGCAGGAAAAATACACACGTTTACGTCACCTGACTCGCAGTTCAACTTTCAAACCACAAGTTTTTCATCGTGTCTTAATTACGCAGGTCATCAAATAACGCATGGCGATGTTCTACCTGAAAAAACAATCAAAACGCGATTTAGCCTTAAAGCATCTCTGACCACCTCTCTTTGTGCTTACTTTTTCAATTCTGACAAACAGATGGCTTAACGGGAGAACTTGAGCGTGACTGGCTGGCTGGCTGCTGGTCTACACACACACACACACACACACACACACACAAACACACACATAAGGACAGATGCACTGCTAACCATCAGCAGGGCTCTGAGCAGCTGAGCAGCCACGGGTCGCCGGCTGGCCTTTTCCAACGTGGGAGCCACAAAGTTGTGAAATTGCACCAGACTGCCAGAGATATGCAGCCTTGAGCCCTCCCTTTCTGCTACGGACCAACGCCGAGCTTATCCACACCCACTCTATCAGTGACTGGAGGCTTCTCTGGCCAATCCCCAGGCCTGCTTTCACAAAAAAAGCCTGTTCTCTGTTCGGTTTATTGTAAAGCAAGAGTTCAGCGTCCTCCAGGCAGATGAGGTTCAGAGGTGATCAGAGGTAAAGGGTCACGGGGCACGCCGGTGGAGCTCTTGTCATGCACTTAAACGCTGTTTCAGCGAGCCTATATAGCATCCATGCATACGTTTATAGAGAGGAACATTTTTAATATTATGCTTATCATTTATATTATCATTTCATGGGAAAATGCATCTGTGCTGAACAAGGTGGTTAGAGAAAAAGGAGGAGGTGTATATGTGTGTGTGTGTGTGTGTGTGTGTTGGGGGGGTTGAGCAGGATGTCTGAGTGGTGGCGGTGTGGACACAGTGCAAGTGCTTTATTAGCGCTGTACTACCAGTAAATCAGAGCTCGGCTCTTCCTGGAAGAGGAGCAACCTTTTTTGCCCACTGAGCACTATTACTGAACAATCACAGGCTAGCCATGATAATTAGGAGAGTATCTCCGTCTAAACGTCTCTCTGCCTCGTTCTATCGCTCTCAGACCTGACGCCTGCCCTCCTACACCCTCCTCCACCCCGACCCCTAAACCCCCTCCGCCCCTCCCCTCCTCTCCATCTCCACTCCTAACTGATGTCCGGAGGGTTAGCTCGTATAGTCGGGGTGTGTCTCTTTTCTCTCCTCGAAATACGACATATCTCGAGTCAGACTAACAGCAGGGTCGAGACGTTACCGAGAGCCACGTTAATACGTTTCCTCATTGTGGCCGCAGTTAATCCGTTCCCTTGCCTGTTTTTGTTTGACCGTGTTTTTCCTCTGTTCTCCACCGAGCGTGGACGTTGTTCCCCTCTATGCTGCTGAGCTGCTCCAGTTGGATTGCACTGGAGGGGAAAATAAGAAGACGGAAGCCAGTCCAGAAAAAGAAATAATAAAAAAAGACTCCGACACTCCACTGTGGCTGGATTCGGTGGGCCGGACCGTATTAGCAGAGCCCGTGTATGACAGAACGTGATCTATTTGCACAAGTCGGAGCCAGCGGTAGTGGCTGAATGTGTGCTTGTGTGCACATGTGAGTTTGTGTAGATCTTTGTGCATTTAATAGAGCAAGACCAAGGGAAAAAAAAAAAAAGACACCAGGGAGGGGAGGTAGTGTACGAGGAGGGGTTTCTTGGGTAAAGATTCCCTATGTGATAGTGACGGCACTTTCTTCCTCTCTTTCCACGGCCAAGAGGCATCTGGAGTGGATTTTGTGCGAGCAGACACCGAGGACCATGATTACATTCAGTTAACTGCGGCCTAAACTGATTATGCATGTGCCAAGCTAATGGACTACATTTGCAAGAGGAAAAATAACATCCAATCAATCTCAATTACTGCAGATAGCACTGGCCCCCGAGACGAGGAAGGTAGCCAGCTAACCCCCTGTGCTCCTCCTGCTCCCCTGAAAGGTCTGACTGGAAGCTCACGCCTGGCCCCGGCTACACCCAGGTTGTCTGGAGTTGTCCAGACTCATGTCTAACTCCAGTAAAACTCCCTAATTTACATGATCTACTACATAACCGATTACTCAATCAAGTGCATTCGGGTATTCCTTGAGTTTACTACTTTTTTCCTTTCGTGTGCTCCAGAACACCGGTTGCTTTCACCAGTTGATTTCATCTGCAGTACTCCTGCAAGCAAGAACAAACTAACCACAGCATGAGTTATAAAATAAATAAATAAATAAATAAAGGTATTTAAGCTATTACTAATTGCTTCGATTAATTGCGGTAATAATTGGTCCACTTATTACTTAAGTGGGTTTCCTTAAATATAAGTGTACTTCAGATTCTCAAAGACGCTTTGACCGTATAATCTTCTCTGCCGGAGACCCCGCAAACGCTCGGGTCGAAATGCCTGTTCAAGATTTATTGGCGTCAACAATTCTTAAGGTTGTGAGTTTGGTAGGAGGAGGCGTATTTTTAGAAAGGCCTAATATGGGCTGCATACCACAGACTCTCTCAAATTATCCCATCCAGCTTAGCCCTCAGTTTAAACCTTCCTTTTTAATTCCAGTAATTACAGGCTCCAATTTATACGGAGCCGTGCACACAAAGGGACTGTTTAATGCGAACCAGTTTGATTTGGGTGAAGTGTCCCAAAGATCTCCCACATCTAACGGCCTGTTTATGCTGACTTGATTTATGTTCCTTTTTAAAAAAGTCCAAAAATATTAAACTTTTTTTGCTTTTTAGAATCAGGTTTCATTCTTTCCCTCCTCACAAACCAGAAGCCAGACGTTTCTGCCAGGGAAACATCATGCTTGGGCGTACCACTATCGCCATAAAGCCAATGGGACATGAAGTCTGTGATGCTGCGGAGCGGCTTGTTACCTCAACCAAACAAACTCATGCACTTATAATTTAAAAAGGAATACCTACTCATAGGTCATGAAGTGCTAAAACAACTTGTCCCTATTAGCAGGCGAGTTTTTTTGGACGTTGCTCTGTTTGCTACCTACAGCTTGGTTTTTTTTGTGTCTATCCCAGTAGTACTCTGGGTTAAGGAACTGTTTGAGTACCTTAAAGCTATACAAGTGGAACATCTCTATGCCTCCAATTGAACCAAACTAGGCTTAGCATATCAAGTTGCCTTTAGAGGAGATGAGACAGAGATCATTCGAAAACGATTTTGGAATCGTAATTACGCGAGCACTTGAGTGAAGATTAACGCCGTTTCCAAACATACCGAGCAGGTTGTAATTTGCATAGCCAGGTGCTGAAGGCAAGCTTAACCTGGTTCGCTAGGTCAAAAATCGTGCCTGGAGCAAAATGAGACTGCCTCCACAGGCTAGTCGTGCGGCTCATGTTACATATTTGAGTTGTTGTGGAATTTGTAAATATCCCGACTCTGCATGTCCGGGCCTGAACAGGGTAAAGCGGTCGGACAGCCTTCCTGAAGGTCCTGTAAGCTAGGCCCTGCCTTTGACGGTCAATGAAGTTGCTTTCTCAGCACTGCAGGCAAGCACGATCCCCATGGGCCAGGGTTATGACCGACCTGGGAGCACCATCTCACACCTTCGCCCTTAATGGGGTGCGGAGAAACAATTTCTCTCCGTTAGCATGCTGGATATTGTTGTGCTGTAGAGAGCTCGTAGACAGGAAGCCTGCAATAAAGCCATCAGCGGACTGGAAGGAACCCATTCATAAAGAACCCGCAGCTCTCTGACGGAGCAGATGGAGTGTTGGCTGTTATTCCCGAATTATTTTCTTTTACCACGGCTTTCTAATGTGATTAAAGCCTGCCATAAAAGACAATCTGTTTTTGCAAATGCTTTTGGGCAGAAGTTGTTCTGGTGCAGTGACACTTTGTACAAAGTGTTATGCTCTTGGAAAAGATAAATGAATAAAACCTGATAATGTGTAATGTTTGTTTTCGGTCATTTACTTTCCAAGAGCGTAACACTTTAAAAAAGGAGTCTTTGTGTAAATAAAAAGGCAGAATAAGGCAGAGAGGGCAGAGTGCATCATGATCTCAGAGGGAGCGACCGTATGTAAATATCTTCGAGAATGTTTGGGGGAGTAACCGAGGATCTGTTTAAGTCTGTGAGAAACAGTTGAGGAAAAGGCACAGATAAAGAGGGGAAGGATAAAAATTTAAAAAAAGAGAAGACCCTGCACACTACTATGCCAGTTTGGGTTAACCACGCTGAGAGCCTAGGCTGCAGACACACAGGATAGGTGCCTAAGTGGATTCAGGCCTGTTAGATTTATAGCCATTTCTTCAGAGAGTGTTCATCCATTGGCTATTATGGAATGATTAGAGGAGAAGGTGAAGCTCCAACTCTGGAGAAAATCAATACAGCTGTCGAGAACGATCCTGCCTTTCCCGCTCCAAGGAGTATTAGCACCGAACCCTTCTCTCTCTCTCCTCGCTCACTTCACACTTCTTCATCCTCTCCACCGCCAATTTCACCCAGTGTCCTCTTTCCCACCCTGCTGACCTGCCATGTCCTTCTGCTTCTAACGACTCCTGCTGCTACTGTCTCCACTGTCTAAGCTTCGTAATACAACATGGCCACCTCGCCCACAGCCACGAGAAGTCAGTGTACAGTGAGGGAATACAGGGGAGGAGGGAGGGGACTGGTGCATGATAGATGACTACTGAAAGAATCACTCACCTTGTAGAGCTTGAGGCTGGCCTCGTGGCGGGAATTGACAGTGTGCATGCGCAGCTTCTCCAGGCTGTTGGTGTAGTAGTCGCAGGCGTTGCACTTGAGGTGAACCGGGTTCCCAATAGCCACGCACTTAAGGCGCCACTCGTTACCCTTGCCGCCCTCCTTAATGTGGGCCACCAGCTGGTACTTCTGTACATGCTTGTCAGTCTTGCAGTGCAGCTGGAAGTTGGCCTTCAGCTGTGTGGTGTAGCGGCACAGCTTACACTGGTGCGAGTCGCCAACCACAGCCTTCCACTCGTCCTCTGGCAGAGAGCGCTCAGCGCCCATGTGCAAGCCCAGCATGTCCAGGTTGTCGGTGGTGAACCGGTTGCACACGGCGCACTGGAAGAGCTTCAGTGATGGGTCAGTGGTCTGCGACAGGCTCTCTCCGAGGGTCATCAGCTCCTCAGATACCAGCTGCCCTCCACCCAGGCGTACGTCCATGGGAATGTCCCCTCCTACTAAAGACGCAGGATAGAAAGACCGCACTGTTCACTTTTTTTGTTTTACAAAGACATATACTGTACACTTTAAGCTGTACTGTACATTTCAGTTTGTCTTGGGAAAACGAAAACAATGCTCAGCTATTTTACAAACAGCCAAGTTGGTCCATATTGTCGAAGTTGATTTGCTTTGCAGTCCTCTAGAGGCGCATGTGCATGTGAATTTTTACACACTTCATTTCTAAACAAAATACAAACAAAAAAACATCCCTTTCTTTCATTTAACATGAGAGAAGGAAGGCAAAAAAGAAAGCAAGGACCAAGTATAGTTATAGATTTCTGTCAAAAGCTTGTTTGGATTTTCCCAGCCCAGCATTTCCAAAGGCTATGAATTTAGAGTTAAAGAAAAAAAAAAGAAGAGAAAAAGTTTTTTCTTTCATTATGGGAGAGGTAATGAATTCCCTTAGCCTGCTTTACTGTAAATCAGATCTATTCAAGGAATAGTTAGAGGAATTCTAATATACTTAAAAAGTGCATTTTCAACTCTGAATCACTTCTTTGGAATGAAGCTCTTGACTGAATATATGAGGTGTAGGAAAGGAAAAGGAAAGAAGGCTCTGAATCATTAAGAGCAGGGCAACCATCATGAGCAAGTATTCACAGTCGGTGTGGAAGAACACACATTGTTTAGGGAAAAAATGAAAAGAGGACACATCAGGAGCAGTTTGCATGTTTCTACCTTTGCTCGCTGATCTTTAATCTATCACTGCACACACAGAGCACACTGGCTGACCCCACCTGGCTTTACACTACATTAATCCCAGCAGCCTTTTTTTTTTTTTATTTATTGCTGCAGCATGCAGCATTTTTCTCTGATGTCCTCTATTACCTGCACTTTTGTGCTAAACCCTCCAAATCCATTCACAGATCCGCCACTCGGGGTGCAGAAATCGGTCTCACCTGATTCCTAAATCCCGACTTCCCCGTTTCTCTCTTGTCCCTTGCTTTTCTTGATTCATTTTTAATTACATTTGGTAAACAATTCCATCTTTAAATAGCCTCCTGAGTATGAATCATTCCTTATAATAATATCTTTTGTATCTGATTTGTGCAATAAAAATGTTCCAAGATCATGACTGTTTCTTCCTAAGTTGGCAGGACAACGTGTTGATAAATTTCATTTTGAGGTTAATTTAGGAGACTGCACTGACTCATATTTTCTTTCTCTCGCTCTCTCTATCTCTTTTACCTTAGGTTGTAAGGATAAAAGCTATAAAAGACAACAAGAAGGCACAGCAAGATTATCCGATATTATGATTTGTCATCCCTTAGGGGACAAAGCAAAATGACAAAAAAAGATATAA
>JAOVVA010000004.1:2189424-2205156 GCA_028565275.1 Leiocassis micropogon | reverse complement strand
ATATATATATACAAAAAAAAATGCTGTGATTTTCTTGAACATGACGTAATTCATAAGTAGGAGAAAGAGTATACGAAGGAGAAAATTAAATTGACATGTCTGTGCAGACTTTGAGGTTGCAGCTGGCACACCAAGCCACCGCTTTACCGCTGCATAACCAATTTTCCTTTATTTCTTTTACAGAAATAAAATTTATAGCTGCAGTTACAAGTAAGGAGGGAAAGGAGGTGAGTCGGGTCAGTTAGGACGGCAACGGTTTGGGAAGAAGGACAAAAAATGCTGACGTGCACAGGGAAGTTTGTGGGCCAAGCTGCAGAGCTGCCTGTCTTACCTATTCATAGTGACTTTTAAACGTGTGTGTGTTTGTGTCTGTTTTGTGTGTGCGTGTGTATATGGGGGGATTTCCCAGCAACAGTGACCTGAGAAACACAATGGACGCTACTAGCAAGTCAAGTATTTGTTTTCTCCGCCTATTTTCTGGTTCCGTGGGTGTTTGTATGAAATATATATCAACTCTCGGAGATACAGTATCCTTTTCCTTCACACCTAAACGCGGTAATAATACAGTCTGGTGCCTGGAACACCTGCTTTAAAGCATCGGCCTTCATGCAAAGCTATACAAAAGGTCCAGACTGGAGTAGTGTCTCCTCAAGCTTTGCGTGCTAGAAACCGCTCACTGCTCTTGAGTTACGGTGACATCCTGTTCTTTCAGGAAAGCAACATAGTGAAGGATTTCCTTTTCTGCTTGCATCATAGTGTATGCCAATTCAGTAACATGTCCCACACAGAAAATAGCTCTCTCTTTCAAGGCAAGGTTTCATAGACAAAGAATGCACTTACAGCATGGGTTAGCAAGGATTCATTTTTACTTTAGGCCGAGTGGCCTCTCAGGGATTTTTCAGTCATTTTTTGTTCACTGTCATTTGTTTTGACGATTATTCTATAAGTACTAATAAGTGCATATATTTGACCTATCTATTTTTCCCAATCAGATTATTTGAAAATAACCTTTTTTTTCAAATTATACAAAGAGCAAATGAAAAAAAATCATTCACAGAAGTCTCTATGAAAATAAGGGCTATACAACTCACCTAGTGCAGGGGCCAAGGAAGCCATATTAGGATCCAGGTGGAATCCTCCTAACAAGAATTGGGCGTCAGCTGCAGTAGGATCCATCTTCAGACCTGGAGGCAGGCTCATGTTTTGGGCCAGGTAGTACTGGTAAAGCTCTGCCTCAGAGGGCGAGTGCATGGCCCCTAAGCCCAGACGGCCATGTTGCATCTGGGTGACATTCTGCTGAAGCAGCATCATGTTGTGCATGTGCTTCTCACTAGTCATGTGGATCCGTAGGTTGCGAGCTACGTTGGTCTCGTAGTCACAGACCTCGCAGCGCCAAGTGGGTTTGCTTTTGGGCTTGGTGGGCGAAGGAGCTCCACAAGGCCCGGCTATGTGCGTGGACGACTGTGCTGGATGGTGGTGGTGGCTTGGGTGGTGACTGCTGGCCTGGGTGGCTGAGGGAACAGAGACCACGCCACCAGGAGTATGCCCAAACACCTGCTCGCTGGCAGTAGGGATGGAACCTCCATTCTGTAGGGTCTGCATGTTGTTGAGGTGCTTATCCGACTGCATGTGAATGCTAAGATTGCCCTTTGTGGTGGTAGAGTAATTGCAGACCTCACAACGGAAGGGCTTGTAGCCACAGGTGTAGCTCTCACCCCTAGCCAGACGTGGATGGCTCTGTCCACTGCTGCAGTACACGCAGGAGTTTCCCGAGTCTGGGTGCTTCTCCTTCATGTGGGCCTCCAGGGTCTGCTGGTACTTGTAATGCCAGTTGCACTTAGGACACTTCAGTGTCTTGCAAGAGTTGCGCGAATGCATCATCGTCATATGACCACCCAGGGAGCGTGACGAGCCCAGTACAGTGTCACATTTAGGGCACTCAACCCCATTTCCTCCACTGCCCCCAGCCCCATGGTTCTGGGTGCACTCACTCACCCCAGTAATGTCGCAGGTTCCTGCATGCTGGGAGTTGGGGTGGGAGTGTGGTGAAGGATGTGTGTGATGGTGATGGTGGTGGAGGTGGAGCAGGTGGATACCACTGTCATCATCTCCCTCTGCCAGGCATTCATTTGGTTCAGGAGCTGTGGCACTATCTTGATTGGCACTTTCATCAGCGGCCGGGTTGGAGGCTAGAGGAGAGGAAGTACCTGCTGAGGAGCATGCAGCTCCATCCTCCTCACCTCCTCTTCTGGTGGCTACTGCCAATGCCATGGGGACAGAGGGCCCCTGGCAGTTAAAGCTCAGTGGGAGCTCTGAAGCCCTTCCTCCTCCATCTACAGCCATTCCCTCTTCTGATCCCCTGACAGAAGAAGAGCACATGGAAGCTGGGACTTTGCTGTTTAGTGTGGGGCTGGCCGCAGAGGAACAGACAGAAGGCTGAAGAGCGCTACTATGCATTAATAAAGGAGATTTGGAAATACTTTGGTTTGAGACAGCTGGTTCCCCGATGAGTCCACCACCACTGCTGCTACTGCTACCACAGGCCACCGCAGTGCTATCGTCCTCCACTTCATCGTCCTCTTCTTCTAAAAGAAGTTCCTCCTCATCCTCAGAGGCCACCTCCTCACCATGAATTAGAGTTTTGCTTTCACAGGGATCCATATCCCCACCCCCCCTTCTTTGAGTCCCCTCTTTTCCCACAGGCCCCTCTGTTCTCCCTCCCTGAACCTTGGGCAGGGTAATGGAGTCTTTGGCAGAACCTGGGGATGAGGTAAGACATGGTGGCTTGGGACTTCCAAGGCCTCCCAGGGTGAGTAGGGCTTGTTGCTGGAGACCGGAATCAGTGTCTTTGCTGAGAAGGCCATCACCTCCTCCACTATTGCTCCCCGCCTCTAAATGCACTCCACTGAATGTGCCAAAGAAGCTCTGGCCTGAGTTCATGGGCACTAGGTTGGGTGGCGAGGGAGAGCTCTTGTTTTTTGGTTCCAGGAAGCTAATTAGGGGCTCTTTGTCTTTACCAATGCCCTGTATAATGGCAGACGCATGCTTGTGGCCTAAAAGTCTTCGCTCATCCTCACACAAGGTCATGCGATGATCATGGACAGCATGAGTGGCAAAGGAGCGAGCATAACCAAAGGACAGTTTGCAGAGGAAACACATAAGAATGGGCTTGCCTTTACCATAAAGGGCTAACCCATCAAATTTTGAGAAATCCACATTGTTGGGAACATCTTTGGATACACAAGACTTCTTGGCAGACCCATCGCTGTTCAGATAATCCTTGTTGCTTTTGTGCCGCACGTCAAAAACGCGGAAACTGTGCAGTACAGGGCTGTGGCCTGCCAGGGTTGAGGTATTGGGATAACCTTGGTCTGAGGAGCCAAACCACTTTCCAAACGATGAGGCTATGTGGAACGTGTTGATGATCTGAGGGTACACTGATGAGGAGGTTCCAGGGGGTTCCCCTGGTTTACCACCACCAGAGAGAAAATTCGAGGGAAGCAAGCTAGATGACATGCCTCCATCACTTTGGATCAGCTGGCTTAGGCTTTCCACAATGTAAGCTGAGCCATCAGGCTGGTAGACAATTTCCCCAGCTAGGTTTTCCACATCACTGCTCTCTTCTTCCTCATCTTCATCTCCTTCTTCACTCCCACTTTCCATAACTTCCCTTCGCTGGATGGGCTGCTGCCGCATAAGGGTGGGCATGCCCCCTCCTACGGGAGCTATAGGTATGCCGGGGAAGGGCTGCAAACTCGGAAAACAGTTGTCGATCTCCATATCGTCCAAGTCATCCAAGTCTTCGTCGTCCTCGCCGCAGCTCCCTACCTCCTGCTCCTCCTCTAACTCCTCTCGTCTGGGGTGCAGTTGGCTGCTGGTGGAGCTGTCACCGGTAGCCTGGGACAGGGTCCGTGTTTGCTGTTGTTGCTTCTGCTCTCTCAGCACCTCACGAGTGCTGGGGTTTTGAAGCTGAGCTGAGAGAGACAGGGGATCCAAGGAAGGGGGGTGATTGCTGGGGGTGACCTGTGCGCTAGGGCGATCGTTCCAGGGTTGAGGAGGATGCTGCTGAGGCTGCTGGGAGGTGGCTGAAGAGCTGAGCCCATCGTCTGTCCCAGAAACCACGGGAGACTCACAGCTTTCCATGCTGATGCCTACATGAGGCGTTCATCGCATCCAGGCCTGAATGAAAAACACAAAGGTGAGAGATATGGTTAGAAAAACAGCTGCATTAAGGAAAACTATAAACCTATATAAAAGCAGAGAACAAAATAAATTACTCATTTCATGCTTCAATTACACTGTTCGCAATCAAGCCAAGTTCCAGCTTTCTAATACTAAACATTCAGTGACATTCAGTTACAAAAAGACTTCAGAGATCAACTGAAAATGCTATGTATAGAGCTGTGAACAGGCTTGACATATAGTGCATTAGACGAGAGACAAAAGCGCAAGATCTAATAGTGGAAAAATGACAGAGTGCTCATTACGGTAGATTAGGTACTTAAATACAATACCTCAGACATGCATTAATAAGCCAGCTCAAATGGCTCTTCCTGTCATATCAGCAAGTTACCATCTTTTATCTTCATCTTCCAAACAACACTCAGAGTCTACCATGTTCCAGATTCCCACATACATCCGGTTTTAATTAACGCTTAGTCTGAGAAACAGTAACAAAATAACTTAATGGATAAAGAAGCTCCATTGTGCTGCTAATTAGACACAGTAAAACCAGCCATCAGCACATGATCCATCTCCCACACCCATAGAGAGTGAGCTAAGATTTATCAGCCAGTATGGGGAAGAACCTCCACAACAGAGAACGCAAATTGATTAATTGACCATTATTAGCTCTTGAAGCCTAAAGTCTGAGACAAAAATAAATAAATAAAATAAATAAAAACCCACATGCACCTAGGTTATAAGAGAATATGGGTTTATTTATTTAGGTTAACAATATGCATAGGCTATATTAAAAAAGTCTACTCGTTAACATTAATTAAAATAATAATAATGATAATAATATACGTATATAGTAATACTGTAGAATCCCTTGATTTTTCATAGGGCTACAGGCTAGGCTAACTTTAGCTAGAGAGTCAAAGTTCTCCATAAAATCAACAATATAGTAAAAGTGTGTAAACTAAAATGTAAAAGCATTAACCACAACTTGTATATGCAACTTCCCAATTTGAATTCAGAATCTTCTGTCCGTTAGTTTACAAGGTTAAGAAGAATTGCAAAAACACACACACTAAGAGGAACTGACTTAATGACATGGACGGCATATATTTCCCGGTATTTATTCCTATAACAGTCTGTGTAAATGTAAAAAAAAGTGAAAAAAAAAGTGGACCAAGGGCAATAAAAACTAACTGGTGACCTCGGCTGGCCCGAAACTCCAGATGCAACTGTGTTTAGATCTGGCGTGCAATATGCTGGTTTAAACACTCCAGCAATCCTTCACGTCTTCCGTAACAAATGGGAGCTGCACACTCAGGGGGCTTGGGTTTGCCCGGAGCACGAGAGAGGCTCAAGAGCCACAGGCCGCAATTTAGAGTGGGCCGGGGACATGAAACGATGGCGAGAGATAGTGCTGAGCTAATAATTTTATTAAAGGGATAGAGGCAGCATTGATTAAAGGGGGCAACCAGACTGAAACCAATAAATCCGGCATGCCCTTTCACCCTCCTATGCTGAATATTACATGAGCAAACCTTCCCGGCAGCATGCTAACCGCTGGGTCCTGCCTGATTAGCACATTTGCTGCATGCACTTGATTTATTTACTTATTTACTTAGGGATGCAAATTTCGACGCTGATCAGATACTGTGTCTGAGGCTATCTAACCCCCCCCCCAAAAAAAAAAATCACACACCCTCCCCTTACATATTAAATAACACAGTGCTTGGGTAGGGACATTAATAATGTCTGACTCCCTCTTCATGAATATCTGATGTAAATGTACTCCCCCTCGTCACCCACCACCACGTTCAAACCCCCACCACCACAGTCCAGCAGATATGCATAATATGCACGCATGATATCCTGTATTTTTTCCGACTTAAAACGTCATTATTATATATTCTGTATGTATTCAGTTAAAGACGAATCATCTACTTATTGGTAAGATGTATGTAATATTCGATAGACATATATTTAAATATATTGGACATATTTAATATATCCATATATAAATTTTCACTTTACCAATAACTAGATAATCCATCTTAAACTGAATAAATATAATAAATAATAAACATTTGCTCGGTAAACACCGGATCACTCAATCCACCATCACTGTCGGCCATTTTGAAGATTCCCAACCGTCCGACCATCTTACTAATCTGATTCATTTCTTTATTGCGGCTCCACATCCAGATCTCTCTAACGGATGAACTGACCCAAATCTACATCCATCATCTACATGGTCCAACCTGAAGATCAACCATGTTGAGCATTTCATTAGAAGTGCCAAGCATTCAGACTACTTCCACTCTGGAGCCAGACGCGAACTCTGGGTTGCCTGGCTGCTAGCGACCTATTACACAAACCAGGATTGGATCTTAAAATGGAGACTAATTCAATAACCCGGTCTGGTATGCACAATAGGATTGTCTGGAGTCTGCCGGTCGCAGATGGGAGCTCCGACACAACACTGTTCGCTCGTTCATGTTCTGCTTCCTCTGTGACACCTGTTTAGAGCGGTAGAAGCTTTAAATCTGTAACGAGAGCCTGAGAATTGAGCAGACATTAGTTTCCTTGCTCGCACTCCACAGTAGCAATCGACAGAGAATCATAAACTGTGAATTACAGTAATTCCCGAGCGTTCCACATTGCCATAGCTTTTGCACTATGATTATCCTGTTAGGCTAAAGAATTGATGGTACGTTCTCAATTCTGGCCCCTACTCAGAAGAAATCTAAGGATGGAGGCTTCCCAAACAGATCACAAAAACACTTAAAGTGATAATCAAGCAAGAGTCGGGGTTATAGTGATCCTTACAGGGAGGCGTTTCATCCCCCCTGTGATAAGAAGGACCATGGCAAAGTTTGCTCTCAAAGGATCAAAACAGACTATGTTTTAGACAATACATCCAGTCAGGCTTGTGAGAATAACCATTTCAGCTATCAGGAACTGCGTCTGGCCAAAGCAGCACTATCAAATCCTCAAAGAAACTAAAAAGGCTGGACTTTTCAGATGTCTCTTGTCCAAGCTAGTGAAGCAGATAAAGGCTTTGCCAAGTAAAAGCCCGGGGAACCTAATGAACACTGTCAGAGAGTGGGTCTGGTTGTCATTTGGAGAGGATGGAAAATGAGATAAGTTTTTATTTATGGGACCTTTCATTAGGCGGGATTTACCGGCTGAGCGAGAGGCGAATTAAAGGCTAAGCAGCCATCTGATTACAAGCATGCTCATTCACCTGCCTAGGGGCTGAGCCTTTAGGGGCCAAGCCCTGGCACCCTCTGTGCTCTCCTGGGGAATTAACACACACTCGGCCCCAGCTGGAAACCAGTTACAGGGTGCGGGCCTGAATCTCCGCCCCGACTTGCCTTCCCCCAGCAGCTGTCCTTCAGCTTTTGTTTGAGCGCTCTCGCTACACTTTTCGGAGGTCTGCGGCGGCCGTGGCGCTCCACATCTCGCCGTCACGCTGGCTAGCCACAGTAGAGTTAGGATACTTATTGAAAAATCAATGTCATGAATGCTAAGAAAGTTACAGAGAAATGCATACAGGAAAGGTTTCTATTGATAAAACAGACTGGGATGTTTTTGGTGGTGGAGCAGGGACGATAGTCCTGCACGGTCTGCTAAGCTTAAACCAATTAAACATGACACATGCATGTAGAAATATGGTTACCTTCCTAACTCTAAGTCCACTCTAATGCTCGACAAGACTTCCTGAAAGCCTTGATCCCTAGTTTTACTCCTGACCTGGTATGTAAAAGGTCTCTGCAAAGAGCTTTGGAGATCTACACAGAGTTAAAATGAACAAGCTTGAGGTCTCAATTTCTTCTCCGAGAATGAGCAGCTTACATGCTGACTTTTAAACCACACTTCTCCTTCTCCTTGTACACACTTAATAACCATGGTCTAATATCTAATCTTAAATCGAGCCATTTCTTTAGGAATAAGTTCAAAAAAAAAAAAAAAAAAAAAACCCTAATTGCTAAACGACTGCGAGAGAACCCTCGTATAAATTCATCTGCACTGTGGCTAGTGCCGGGGCTTTACGCAATAAAATCCACTCGATATCCAGATCATTAATACGAGGTAAACAGAGTACACTGAACTGAACTGTTCCTTCCTTCCTCCAGCCCCGTCTTTCTCCTTGAGTGTTTAATGTAGACGCAGGAAAGCTTCAGTGCCGCCGCTGCCGCCGCCGCTTCAGGAGGAAGAAAAAAGTCACCTCAGGTCGATGGCACTCAGGCTGTAAACACGGTTTCCCGTAAAATCAATGATCTTCAGTTCTAGCTATCAGTCTGAGCTACAGAAATAGCAGTGGCTGTGACGAGGCTGGCGCTGGGGCTGGGTGGAGGGAGGGAGAAGAGAGGAGAGGAGAGAAGAGAAGAGGTGCCTGCGAGTACATTAGGGATGAGATAGCACAGCTATGTGTAGAATGCTGCCACTTCTACAGACATCACACCGCTAAGCGGACGCTAACACCGACCAAAGCTGTCTCGCTAAAGACAGACTACGTTTCCCATAGTCCTCATGACACTGTCTGATTTTCCGCGCGCTGGAATTGTAACATGGATTGCTCTCAAACAACAAATTGCTCTTTCAAGTAATGTCATAGACACATACACTGAGCCATCCACGTAGGCAAACAAAACGTGGCGAGGCCTAAAAACACGCCCATGGCAGCGTAGAGGCTTTACATCGCTTTCTAGCTTTTAGCTAACAAGAGCCAGATTTGTCGTCAGAGTGTGGACGGGTTCGAAAGCATCCGAGGGGTTGGGGGGGGCGGGGGGTTTACACGTCGAGGCGGAGTGTCTCATCACTTTCGAAGAGCGCGATAGAAACAGCCTCTTCGGTGTAATTAGAAGCAGTTAATTAGCTGTGGGTTAATTACTCAGATTGAGAGAAAGAGAAAGAAAAAGAAAGCGCGAGCCGGTAGGGTGGCGAGGCACGAGGAAAGCGGCGAGCGCACAGCAGGAAGCTCGCCGTCTCCTGCCAATTAGCAAGCAGCATGGGGGGCCTGGCGGAGAAGCAAGGTTGGGGAGTACAAATGAGGCACGAGCTCGAATTAGCTCTCTCTCACAGCCTGCAGAATTAACATCATACTCAACTTCCGCCATTTAAAAACGCATTCCGTTACACATTCACAGCGTTTTTATTTTTTCCTTTCTGGGCTAAGCGATGCCGCTTGCCTGAAAACCAACTTTCGATTTTTATTAAAAAAATAAATAAAATAAATTAATCCCATAAACAGAGTGACCTTGGTGAATATGGAGTTTAAAAAAGCGAGTGAAAAGCCACTTCACCGGTTCATTTAGATAAGTGATTTCTACACAAAAAGCCTCGCCGGGATAAACGTATCGACGTACAATCAGAGATGGGTGATCAGGCTGGTGCGCACGCAGAGCGCTCGCAGCGTGCACCAGGACACAGCGGGAGGCCGCACAAGTGTTTGGCCGACTGTGTTTGTGATGTGTGCGATGCGCGTACGCGTTGAACCGACCAGGGAGAATCATCTGCTGCGTGCGGTTTATAACATCAGGATAAAGACTGAACAGAAAATGCATGCACATGTCACATCTAAAGATAAAAAGACAATGCTGGTGTGAAGCAGCGTATGGTTGTGGATTCGGCTCATCGGCGATGTTGTCTGATGTACGTTGTGGAAATGGAAATCCACAGGGGCCAGCTGATATGACATCATCACGATACCTTAGTTCTGAACACTTTTGTTCTTGGAAATAGGTTCTTGATGGCTGGCACAGGAACACAAACAGAGTCGGCACAGGAACACAAACAACCACTCTTTACAACCATCCTGAGCAGAAAAGCATCACTGGACGTTCAAGAAACAGCCCGAGAACACATCGGGTTCAGCTACTCTCAACAACTTAATGCCTAAGCACGCTCGGATCCAACGGAGAACCAGCATCTTTCACATGTGAGTTAGTTTATTTCTGTAGACCGTTGTTAAAAAGTTAGCAGGTGTGCATGTGTGTGTGTGTGTGTGTGTGTGTGTTCGCAGTCTACAGACGAGCTTACACATTCATTAATTGTACTATCTTTTCTATAAATAGCTCAGGGAAGCGTCTCCTGAGAGAGAAAGCGAGAAAGTGAAATATGCAGACTGCAGAGATCGCTCCTCGCCATGTGCTTTGCACTTGTGTGTGTGTGTGTGTGTGTGCGTGTGTGTGCGTGTGTGTGTGTGTTGTTTTTTTTTCCTTCCAGTGATGTTAGTCCGGGTCAGGCCGAGAGGTGACTCGTAAGAAACAAGGGACATCAATTAAAACGAAAGCAGAATCAGAGTTTCAGTTAATAATGACAGGGAAGAGGAATTATTATAATAATAAGAAATGATACTAGAGAGTTCATTTCATTCCTCTGCAGTGAAGTTTCGACTGCATGCATGGTTCTGCCTCTCTCTCTCTCTCTCTCACTGATGCTCTCTCGCTCTCTATCCCTAGCTACTCTGCAGTTAAGGCAAGCCAACCGCAAACACTGTTGTTAAAATGATCAATACCATTGAAATATTAAACCTTAAGAAGCCGCATTATCGATTGCAAGGCCGATGATAAAACTGTTTATTATCATAATCGCTAAAGCTTCATGTGGGCGTTCTGGAGAGGGACGCGGAGAGCTGTGCCCGGGTGCCACCGGCTGAATTTCTTCTGTGCCTTCATTCTCTCTCTCTCTCTCTCTCTCTCCTTCTCTCTCCCCTCATCCGGACTTCATGTTCATCCTAGAACATGCTTTTCATACTTTTTTTTTTTCTTTTTTTTGGTCTGCGTCTCTGCCCAAAGCAAAGAAATGGATGAGTACAAGGATGAAAAAATCTCAGGGATCAATGATGGGCGGGCCAAATCCGACAACACACCTTTAAATCCCAAGCGCATTCATCCACCCATCCACCCATCCCCCCTCCACCCCCCCCCTTTTTTTTTTTTTTTTTTTAATAATCAGAAAAACAAATACCTCAGTAATGACCCAAGCCTGCACCTGGTAAAACACAGCCAAGAGGAGTAAGAGCACCTGGAATTAGCAGAATTATCCAGGAAGCATGTTTTTAAAGGAGCAGGTACCTGTTCTAACCTTTAAAAAAAAAAAAAAAAATCGACGAAAAAAAACTGTGTCCTCGGGCAAACACTAACACATTGTGGGAATGTAGGTGTGGGCATGTCATAACACAAAAGAGGACAAGTTTAACAGTTGACTTAAGAGGACGTGGCTAAGAATACAGAAAGCGCAGCCACTCCATTAAACTTGTGGCGACGAGTCTGCCGGAAGAGCCAGGAATTAAGGAAAACCACCTGTCCAGGCGATCGCTCGGTTCCACTCACAGCACAGAGGTGCCTGCTGTTGTCTGTTGTCTAGCAGCAGAAATAAAACACAGAACTCTGGCTTTTGTTGTGTGCATAAAAAACGAAAATGGAGGTAAGATCCTTCAGCAGGATGACCGGAGGCATCGGTCGGAAAACTGTTCGGAAAGTTCAGATCAGTATATTTTTTTCAACATTTTGTTGTAGGAACTCTAAATAAACTTTTTTTCCGCTGCTCCCGTCGAGGGGTCGCCACGGCGCACCATCCCATTCGCACATAACTTGGCACAGGTTTTACACCAGATGCCTACCAGGGTGGCACACAGTGTGGCAAACCACTGATGGCGGGTCTTGAACTCGGATCCTCAAATCAACAACCTAGAGCCTGAGAGCCGTCTGAGCCATCACTACCGTTGCAGGAACTCTAAATAACCTCCTTTATCTCACATAATTAAGACTATAGCTCACAAGCAGACAAAAGAAATTATCAATATTATTAAAATGAAGAACTGAATAGTCTATACGGTTTGCAGAATTATTGAATATAGTTAAACGGAGTGCGTCTTGTGCAATCAATTGTCAATAAACTTGCAAAACTGTCACGCTTTGTGTCCCCGTTATTATCTGCATACGGGGCAAGCACGTTCAACAACGAGACGAATACATTTTTAAATACTTACTTATAATTGTCGGTTGCAAAAGAAAAGTTTTCACCTGAGTGCACACCTTGGTTCAGCTGAAACTTTTTCTTTTACTAGACGGATTAATTAGCGTGCACCAATTAACGATAATCCTTTCTGAAAATCCAGTACAAGCAAAAAAAAGAAAAAAAGAAACTGCATAACATGAAGTCACCTCACTGTTACTAATACTGACAAAAAAATGAGGCCTTGCTAATATGGTTTACACATGATGTTAAGGCGGGTCACATCTCATAGCAGAAACAACGTCCAACAAAACCGCTTCTGACTTTCCGTCGGTGGCCCAAACTTTATGAACTCCAATCCCTAAAACTGCAGTGAGCTCGCTCCGATCCACCCCTTTCAAGATCGTCATTCACGGATGTACAGCCTTGTACAGACAGCGACTAAGTGTCTCATCTCCGTACTGTGCTTAAAGTCTCAATAAATGTCGATTGCTTTTACGCCTTCACCACAAATCCTGGTCCAACGCGACAATCTTTATTTCTTGCCAATTCGTCTCCAGTCCAGTAGGTGGCAATGATGCAGCTTTCTATTGCCCATGAACTCAAAAGAAGAAGAGGGTAAAATCTAGTGCATTTTGTAAGCACTCTACAGCTGACGGACGTGTATGTGGTGTATGTGCAAGAAATCAGTTCACCTGACAGCATTTAACGTTTGCAATTTTATAGAAATATTCGTAGAAATTCAAAATGGAACCATCGATCACCACGCCGAACCTTTCACCCTTACCCACCTAACAAACGATTTATCCACCCCTGATATCCACATACAAAGAAATCATTTATTTTTGTCACCATTTATTTATTTATTTGCAAAATTAAAAAGATGGCGCGAGACAGATGCTCGAACCCTGGCGATAACCCGGGCACTAATTCCGGAGCGAAGATATCATGGATAAATGATTAGTGGCTTTCCTTTGTAGACTGTTGTCTTTTCACTCTCCACCAGACATTTGCTAAAGTCATTAATGACAAAGACTATGGTGATGGTGGTGGTGGTTGGGGAGGGAGGGGAGGAGGAGGGGGGGTGCAAATCTTTCTGGTACACAAATACTTCTTTTTATGAGCCCTGGCCTGAATTCCTCCCTGCTTAGTTGAAACCCTTATCCTGGGAAAGAACTGTGCAGTGCTTTAAAAGATAAACCTCGAGGGACGACTGCTGCTTTCTGCTGCTCTCTTTCCGCCTCCTTTAGAGAATTATGGAGCGTTAATAAAGTAAAACGATGTGGCGTGTATATATATATATATATATATATATATATATATAGAGAGAGAGAGAGAGAGAGAGAGAGAGAGTAAAACGAAGCCCTGTTGCTGAAACAAACAAAAAAAGAAACTTAAACGTGAATGACGTGACGCTGTTGCGTATTTAAAAAGTTTAGGATTAAAAGGGATTCCTGTGCGACTCAGAACACCTGGCTATCCTCGTACAACGGCGGAGAGCGTCTCCAATTAGGAAACCGCACTCACACTTCCTGACAGGCTACTTTTGTGGCCACGTATGCCCGCCTCACCAGCTATGAGAACGTAAACACGGGAGGCGCTGACAGCTATAATAACCCCGCTCATATCCATTCTTCTCTAAATTTGCAGAATTGCAAACCTCGTGTTTATCTTTCCGCTTTTAACATTATGCACATCAAGCAGAACAGGCCTGAGAAAGGATCCGATCTGTTTACGATTTATTATCCGTTTCCCCGTGCTAGCTTCGACGGCTATAAAAAAAAAAATTATCTCAGAATGACATTTCACCTGGATGAAAAAATACGTGCGGTTTTGAACCAGCAGTTGTTACGAGGACTCGAGCCAAAACGTAACTAGCGAGGTGACACGCAATTCCTGCACGATCTGTCGACAGCGGAAGAGATGAAGGCGGAAAAAAAATACATCTCAAAGAGAAAACAAGTTGTTAAGAGTCTAACAAGGTGGCCCAGGGGGCAATGCTGAAAGATGCCTGGGTGCTGGGTGTAAGAGAGCGAGTAAAACATCAAGCGTGCTTTGTGAATGCAAGCAAGTCAAGACCTGCGCCGAGGAAAACCTCATTCAGCTGAAGAGAGGAAGAAGAAAAAGAAAAAAAAAATGCAATGCAACCGAGCCAAGTTTGTGGGTCACACAGCTAATTTGATTAGAAAGGTAGGGGTTCGACCTAAGCCAAGGTGTTTGGAGAAAATTTTTTAAAAAATAAACACGTCCAAGTTCTATCGGGACACCATCGTCAGGGGGTTAGAACGAAAGCTGAAGGTCCATGACAGGTCTCATGTTCTTGCGTTCAAATGTGTCAGCTCAGATATTTATCGCGCACGCTTCTCTGGCTACAAGCTTGGATCATGCAGGAAGAAATCCCGCAATACAGTCAGCCTCTCTGAGCCGTATATAATCCCAGGACTTCACAGAATCTTGTCTTTAAAAAAAAAAAAAAAAAAAGCATTAGGGATAATCTTGCTTGTTTGGCAAAGGAGATGAAGTAGTCTGTGGTTGTCAGTGAAAGTAGACGCTTCCTGGCGCTCAAACTTGCAAGACTATAATCGTAGCCACCATGGACAGAGAACAAACGAGGCCTTCACATGCTCCAGCTTGACAACGAGAATAAAAGGCGTCGTCGAATATGCTAACAATTACAACAACTGTTTCTGATCCCGTCTGGGTGGCTCGGCTATCTAGCGCGTCTCGTGTGGTTCGTGTACGTTCACTGTGCCCCGTGCTTCTCCCGGGTCCGTGGCCCCCCTCCCCTCCCGCACCCATCCATGCCATACACCCTACAGCAGCACCTGCTCGATATAAATCAGGGGCCATGTTTGGGAAGTGAGGCATTACACAGCGTGACACGAGCTGTCAGAGTTGAGATCGCAACAACCGCAACGTTTAGCCGAGCTGCCGCAGAGTGTGTGCCCAGATCCTGGCTCCCGAAACGCCAGCCTGCTCTTATCTCCAGCCTCCTCGTGCTGTGTCGCATGACATGTGCCTCACATCTGGAGTCCAGCTGTTCCAAGCGCCCAGGAGGAGAAAGAGAAGAGAACAGAGAAAGGAAAAAAAGAAGAAAAAAAAACGGAGACAAACAAACCGAGGCGAATCAACGGAAGCAAAACACACACTCTCTGTCCTCGACCTACTCTCTCCACTTTGCAGCTTTAAAGGAATACTCTGCAGTTTTCACAGCCTACTTTCTGTCCAGTTATTTCACACCAAACTACAATGTATGATAAGTGTAAGTTAGAAGTTACTAAAGTGAACGGATTACTAAAAAATATATATTTTTAGCGTTATACAAACAAACAGAAAATAACTTTTTGTCCTGAGCTCATTTACATAGACACTGAAACGGTGTGTTTGGAAGAGGAGCGAAACAGACGCATTATTTGAGATGTATTTGAGCTTGAGTATTAAAACACACACACACACACACACACACACTTTAGGGGACTTTTGAGACTTGTGTGAAAGTCTTGTTAAAGAAATAGTAAAGTATGGGACCTTTAATGCAAATTGATTAAAATCCAGATGTTACAGTAAAGATTTGAAGATGAAATAGAAATA
>JAOVVA010000004.1:2166320-2189324 GCA_028565275.1 Leiocassis micropogon | reverse complement strand
ACTGACCTAAACCCTGCCGATACACCGGACAGCGTTTTTGACTAGAAAAAAAAGTCGAGTATCGCTTTAACGACGGCGTGTTGTATCATAACAGGCTGCCCGAGAGGCCTGAGAGAGAAAAAACAGAGGTCACTGTAGCTTTCCACTGCTCTGATTTCCATCTCTGTCACGTGTTAGCGTGAGGTCAACAGGTCGCAGCGTGGATGAGAACCGGCACATTCCTCAGAGGACAGAAACATGTATTCTCTGGGGGTGTGTGTGTGTGTGTGTGTGTGTGTGTGCGTTTATTAGTTTCAGCTGCCAAGCACTCTTCACTCCTTTACCTCAGGACCTGGCAGTTAAATATTAACCAGAGATGTATTTTTTTTCCTTCACTGGACTGTGCATGCTGAGAGAGAGAGAGAGAGAGAGAGAGAGAGAGAGAGAGCACAAGAAGGTATCATCTGCTAAGGATTTGTCCAGAGGCGACCGTAGTCAGGGGCTCGAGCTACGATGTAAGATGTGGTGTTGCAGTTGCATGTAGCTGTGAGCTATAAAGGTTGTATAGAGAGGGAGGGGGCGGAGCAAAGGGCCAGCACGGGGCCAGCGCTGCCTCACTGTAATTTACATTGCTGCGTAATTATCTGCAGGATCAGGGGCTCCAAGCCAATGAAAGAAGCCTCTCTCTGGCAGTGAGGGTCAGAGGAGAGGCCACGGATATTATACACACATATACACACAGAAACACACACACTCACACGCACACACACACACACACATTAAAACGACCCTCAGGAATCTTCTGACCTCGCTCTGGGAATATACTGTGTAAGGAATTAAACCGGTCTGTGTCATATATATATATGTATATATACTGTATATAGTCTTATAACTGTTACCATCCTGAAGTTTTTCTCTAACAGCACAGTGGTTTATTATATCACATACGCCAAAGCAATTTGTTAACAGTGCCATATAAGGTTCTGATACAAGTTAGTTCATGTTATCCTTTGAATTCTTTTGAAACAAATGAGACAAATTATATATATATATATATATATATATAGTTTGTCACTGTGTACTAAGTTCCCTACATAGAAACATTCGAGTTATGAACTTTCAAAGATACGAACAAGCTTTCGTGTATGGTCAATGGGAGAAGTTAGATCACATGTCTGGCGTACATTGTCCAGTGCGTGTATCGTTCATCCCAGGGTTAGGTTAGTGTAAAAGAAGTGCCAAGCAATAACAATAACGAGACAGAAAATAATTGAGAGAATGGAGCGAGGGGAAAAGATGGAAGATTGGTTTATGGAGTCCAATGCAAACTAAGCATCTACTTACAGAAAAAAAAAATTATATTTGAATCTCCTAACTATTACAATTATCGTTCCAGGGTTAGCAATATAACAAAAAAAATCATACTATGATACACTAACACATTTCTATGCTCCACATTATATATTAGTTACACATACGCATCGAGTTAGCGAACAACACTTCTAGCAAAATGTCACGAATTAAGTTGAAGCAAGACGCCAGAACTTTTCTTTTACATGATGAAGTTTTAACTGTGTGAAGTCTGGACTAAAATCTAATAAGGACTATGGATAGGAAACAGGCTAAATGTTTACGCTAAAGCTAATGCTCTGTGATCTAGCACAGGGAAACAAAAAACAAGAAGTAAAACGCATCAGGAAGCTCAAAAGGACGACGGAACTGTACAACAACGGTGACAAACACTGCCGTGCAGAGAATTCTGGGAAGTGAAATCCAGAGCAAAAGTCAACACGAGAGTTCTTAGGGAGCGCACATATGCATGCACACACACACACACACACACACGCGCACACACATGCACACACATGTGTATATAATGGTGTTGCAGTAGTGATGAAATACATCACAATAACAAGCCATAATAATAATAATAATAATAATAATAATGATTGGATGAAATCTGATACTGAAATCTGATCAGTTTGTGATTATTAAAAATAATGATAACAATATCATGATGTATACAACATCTCAAACAATTGGGCCGTGCCCTAATGAATTAAGAGCTTTCTGACCAATTGTATTTGAGGATCAACTCATGCCTACAGTGAAAAATACTGTCAACTGTATCTGTATCTGTACGACCTGAACTGCTCGCCTCGAACAGCCTCGTTATGAAACACTCGAGATGCACGGACGTGTGTGGTTTCACACTGCACATAGTTAATCGAACCATAAAGCAAAGAAAGTGTGAAAAGGTGTCCTTGTAAAAAAGGTTTCGTTCTTTGGCTAGACATATTGTACGAAGAGAGAAAACATGAAAGAATGAAATGATGCTTTATGAAATGTGTGTTGAAAAAAAAGTTGAAATCATTATACACTTCTACAAACTAGTTAAAAATGTTTTGTATTTCACATTCCTTTCTTTTTTTCGTGACAATTCCACTATTTGTTCCCGGGTTTGATGGACTTCCTGCACCTCTCGGACCCGGACGCGCTCGCCGTCTTCTCACCCGGGTAAAGAGGTGGAGAACTCGCCAGTACAGAAAACCTGAGCTCCCATGATACACAATTTCCTTCGGTATAAATGTAGGAGAGCTCATTATGTTCCTGCAGCAAGAGCCATCGATCGATCAGTTTAATTTGAATTCACTCACTCACTCATCGCCTATACAGCTTTATCCTGTATACAGTGTCGCGGGGGGCCTGGAGCCTATCCCAGGAGACTTAGAGCACGGGGCGGGGTACACCCTGGATGGGGCACCAATCTGTTGCAGAGCTCACACACACACACACACACACACACACACACACTCATTCACACACTACGGGCAATTTGGAACGCAAATTAGCCTAATCTGCCCATCTTTGGACTGTGGGAGGAAACCGGAGAACCCAGAGCAAACCCACCAAGCACAGGGAGAACATGCAAACTCCACGCACACACAGACCTGAAGCGGTAATCGAGCATGGATCCTAGAGGTGCAAAGCTACAGTGCTAACCACTAAACCACTGTGCCACCTATTTGAATTTAATGAATTAAAATGAATGAAGTTTTGACGTTAAGATAAGCGTGCCAGAATGAAATGTATATAGCAGAAGTCCCTGGATAATATGATTTCTTTTATTTTGAGAAGATCTGTTCACATGAATGGATGGTATAGGTGTGTACTTGTGTGTTTATGCATCTGTCTGTGTAAGTGTGGAAAAATAGAGACTGGAGCCAGATATGGTGTGAATGAAATCGCTGACTTCTGAGCAAGTTTGGCGCAGGTGCCAGCATGTGGAGGCCCGGAGGCCCGACATACAGCAAGACAACATGGGAAACGGGCCACATGGCGTAAGAGTGTAAACATTACAGAGAGCAAGAGAGAGAGAGAGAGAGAGAGAGAGAGAGTGTGTGTGTGTGTGTGTGCTACAGTACAAAACCATAAGTACACACACACACACACGACTTCCAGTCATGGTCGAGTCAGCATTTCCCTGAGACTTATCAAATGCTTCAAGCTCAAACTCAACACTTTTCACAGCGATAATATTTAGAAAAAGGAAAAAAAGAAAAGAAACACCCCGTAATATTCTGCTTATGTCAATGTGTCAGGTCTTCCAGCTGGCACTTCAGAGAGGAGGTTTAGTCAGGGATTAGTCGAGCGCTATTAATCTACTATGCAAATAGTGCTTTAAAAACAGCAAGTGCAGGTCAGCAGAGGCGTATATTTGCATAAGCTGTGGAGAGTAGGGGAAAGGTGTCACTCCACTCCCAAACTCATATAACGTCAGGTTGGGTCGACTCCCTCCCCTGACAGATGCCCCCTCACACCACCGCACCCCACCCCATCCCACCCGGTGCTGAAGGAGAGACCACGTAAGATGATAGGCCACCTAATTGGGGAAGGTTAATTAGTCTGGACTCCATGGTGGCAGGTGCATACCTTTTTTTTAGGGGGGTTTGGAGGAGCCAGGGGAGCTCGAAAAGGGAGAAAAAAAAATGTTATCTAAAAACCGAACTATTCTGGTTTGTTGGGTTGCTGCACCACATTTTGGAATATTTGCATTTTAACATGTCTTTAAAAAAAATAGATACTGCTAATTAGGGCTGGTGTTTGATGTGATAAAATGATGACATCACACTTATGATATCACAGGTACCTTTAATAACCGTATTGTCTTCATCAACAATTTCGTCAATTTTTTAATTTATTTTTTTAAGTTTATTTCTTTCTTTCTTTGTTGGTTTATTATTGTTGGAAAAAGTTTCCTTATACTGTACTATATCTTCTATTTATGATTTGTTCCGTTACTGTGGATAGTTAATTGGATAATGAATTTTTTTACACCTAAATCTTTTATGTTAGACTTTTATACTTTCAATATTGCAATTGTAATTTTTGTTGTTAATAATAATAAAAAAACTTTAATAACTGTGGTTACAAACATTAAAACTTATTATTTCATACAATTTATCCAAGAATGCTCTTGTTCTTAATGTACGGTCATCTGTAAGTTTTATTCCTTTCTGTCTGAGATTGCATCTTTAATTTATGCATTTGTTCTTTTTTTTTTATATTGCATCGATTCGGATTTTACGAGTGACTAGAGGTTTTATTTTCTTTTATTCGAGATGCTTGCTTTATTTGCTTTATGCGCGCGCTTTATTTCGTTTTACTGCGTCCTATTATTTATCATTTTCCTGCCTAATGTCTGAAACAAGTTTTAATCTTCTTATTTACAGTATATCGGTTCCTCGGAATGACATACTAGTCTTGGGAAAAGGCTTTCCTGCTTCACAATAAACAAAAGGAGGATTTAAGAAAAACTATTAATCTATTAAGTCGTCGCATACGGTCGCGAGTCGGTCATTTACGGAGAGACCTGATATACAGCTTGGAGTGTGTACACAGCTTGTCACTGTAATATCATTCCAAAGAAAAGAGATAATGACAGGGAAAGAGGAATAGTGAGAAGGACTGAGGTGTGTGTGTGTGTGTGTGGGTGTGGGTTGGGGGAGGGAGGGGGGTTGTTTTGAGCCAACACAAGCATAAGCAACACCTGTTGGCCTTGTCGCCACCTTATCATTAGGCTATCTGTAATTAGGGACAACGGCAGAGGTGGCGGCGGGGAGGTGCACTCAAGCATTCCCCTCTCCGGCCAGGTATGTTTGGAGTGCCAATAAAACAAGAGCCGCGCCCCGGAGATCCTCCCCACTCTCAAATACTGTGTCCTTGAAATCTAACTTTACAAAAAAAAATAATTGTGATCTTGAAAACTTTTGGAAATATGAATGAAAAGGAACATACATTGTTTCCAAGTGCAGGTACAAAAGCTCAGGTCGTGATACTTCATTCTTTAAATGTTAAAGAAAGACCAGATTTATTGGAAATGGCAAAAAAGCTCTCGTACAAAACACAGCTGAATAAAACATGTAGTACTATAATATAAGGAAGCACCAGTGAGAAACAGAGACATGCTTTTTTTTGTGTGTTTCCTGTTCGGAGCATGTTCTCATAGCTCAGAGCCTTGATCACCAAGTGGCATCCAGTGCTGGTGACCCTTCCTGCCTGATAACACATCTGTCATATGCAAATAGTAACATATAAAAAAATATATATATATATATACAGAACCTTACAGTAATTTGTGCACAGCCAAAAATGAAGGGGACACCACTTTTTTGTGTCCTTTAGCTTAAGAACATAGTACACACACTCGTTCATTAAAAACCAGGAACCGTCTTAGTTCACTTTTTCCAGACTCTGATTCACAGATGGTTTTCTGACCAGACTCACCACCATCATCACTCCCAGCGATGAGTAATATTTTTCTGACTAACCAATATTCCAAATCACGTTTCTCAAAAACTCCACAGCTGTAATTTGAAAGAACCATTTCGCTCCTCCTCCTCCTCTTCTCGTCTTCCTGACATGATAAACGTCCTCGGAGTCACATGCAGCGTTCTAAACCAAATCTCTCACATGGCCTAGCAGCCTCTAAATTACAACCTGAGTCAGAGGGAAGGTGACAAGCAGAGTTCACCGGGTCAAACCTACCCTCATCAAAGAGCGGGTCAAAGCCGCATAACTCTTTCACTAAGGTGAGGGTCAACGCAATGCTCTGTCCAGTTCCAGGTCATTCCGAGGTCTCTGGCTGCCGAGGTTCGTGGCAATACAATAAAGCGATCAATGGGGAAGCCAGACCCTGGTCAATAATATAGTCCGGGACTGCAGGGGGTCAACACCTGTTCTTTGGCCTCTCCTTGGAAAGTCCTAGCCTCTGAAAGTGCACTAGGGTTTCATTTTTGTTTCCCAGGCCAGTAAGTGCTGTAATAATATCCCCATGCCACCTCGGTTTGGACGCAATAAAAACACGCAACCCTTACCATAAGCATGTCGCCTGGCTCGACTGAACATTGCGTCTCCTTTTTCATTACATTAATGCACCCCACCAGTCGCTGAAGCATTTCTTATTCCGGCACACAATTCCACACATGGTCCCACTGCCGAGTTCTGGATCTCCTCCAACCTCCAATTCTGGCAAAGAGCCATACAACGAGGAGGACGCTTTAAAGCTAGAAGGGGGTCACGTATCCGACAGTCGTTTCGAGTGGCGCGGAAAAAAGCAACAGTCCAAAAAATGTAATGTCACCTGACACACTGACATACGACATGGATCACGACATCCTGCTCCAGGAAGCAAAAGGCTAGGTTTTTATCTTGAGCCTAGGAACTGGTATAATATACCGGCAGGCAGGATGTACACACCCTGAACTGAATACGTCCAGAAAAACCTACTTCACAAGGAATCTTATCTTGCCACCAAATGTTTATCACAACAAAAAAAAAATGCCTGAGAGAATTTTTTTTTCCTGAATAATTCCTAAATTAAAAGAAAGGGTGTGTCAGACCCAGTAGCTTTGGATGACGGTAAGGTTTGTGAATGAATATCGACAATGATGAATCCCCATCCACGGAGGCAGACAGCATCCCGTTCTCTGTGGTTGCCAGGATGAGGCAGCAGTTAATTCTTGGCTGCCTTCCCTATCTGCTTAAAGGCAGGTATAGGATTTCCAGCAGCTCCGGCTGGCTGGATACAATAAGGAGCTCAGACGTCAGCGGGCCAAGCTCCAAGCAGGTGAAATTGCCCGCAGCATCCCGAGGCTCCCCACCTTATTGCCTGTCTCCAGAATCTGAACTAGAACCTTGACTACTCCCATATGTTAGCTAGAGAATGAACTCCTCCTACTCTTCTACTTTAACGTTCTCCGGTTCGTCCCTGTGGAGCGAACCTTTATGGTCCGATATAGAAATCGGCAGCAGACTTTCCCTGTCTGGAACAGCGTTCGATCCAGTATATATTCCCATCTCGCATACAGCGTGTCAGGGTGCGCTAGGGCTCAGTGTGAACCTGACCAGGATGGAGCAGTTACTAAAGATTTCAAGCAGAACTCCTTTTGGAGGAACTTCTCGAAACACATTAAATTTTGCCTCAAATGCAACAGATACTCTGAGCACCCCCTCTCCCTGGTTCGAGCCACGGGCTGCTCCAGCAGGTGTCATTAGGCGGCATAATCAGCAAGCTGTTTGCATACATCTGCCGGTGCTATCGATCCCACTTCATTCATTAACACTCAGTGGTATATAATTAACATGCGTGTCCCCCTCGCCCAAGGGAAAGCTAATTCCTCTGCACTTCAGCAGAGGGCACAAGTGGGCTTGCCGTTGCGGGCATGGGGCCAGGAGTGCGCCCGATCCCAATGGTACGCATCCCCATCACCGCCTCCAGCTGTCATCAGCCCCCCTAGACAAGCTCTTCTAACAAGGAGCGCCTTCCCCTCCGCCCCGCGTTAACTAAAAGCACAATTATCCGGAGAACAATGATGCTTTTCACAGGGCCTTGTGTTGCCATTAAGGCGGTGTATCTGGTTACAGCAGCCTCTGCTTAAGCTAATTACGGAATGCTATCTCTGTGCTTCTCATTGCTTCTTAATTAAGTAGGATTTGTTTCAAAATTTGCAACAAACAGTTACATTTTTTTCTCAGCCAATGTTAAGGTATTGAGCAGAAAGTCTTAAACATATGATTATTCTTGGTCATATTTCAATCCAGTACAGATGCTGGAAATGATGGTAGTCCTAACTTAGAGAACTACCTAATCTAAGCTCTTTGAGAGCGCAGTGCTGATGGGATTAGCCACGGTGGTCGTTAGGATATGAGGCAGACAGCGAGAGCGTTTACTGCCAGGGTGAGCACAGGTCTCAGGCCAGACAGGGTAACAGAACACCAGGCCCGTCTGCTGCTGCCCCCTTTGTGTCTGCAAACAGAGCTCAGGGCCTCTCACCAGCGCCACCATCAATAACACAGTCTTATTAAGTCCGATTAGGCCACTCTTGTTTCCTACCGTGCCGGCCCGGTGACGGAGAGCAAGAGCGGCACACAGGAGAGATGGCCTGGAACAGCCAGAGGCATCCGTGTCAGTGGAACGAAATTTCTCACGGGCACGGATCGAGGTTCTCGCTCTCTATTCAGCAGGGGATGACCCCCATCTCTCAAGGGTTAACACAGAACACGGGAAGTCCCTACACGTTGCAGACTTGAGTCAAATACCACAAGAAGGATGCTCGTGGACTGCCATGACTGCTAGGCCACTACGGATGTGTTCGAGAGAGAAAGAGGGCTAGAAAGGGGAGGGAGAGGAAAAGACAGGCAAGTGCCAATGATCATGTGCTTACAACATATACTGAGTGTGTGATGGTTCACCGGGAGGTGAGCCGAATTAAAGGCACACACATACACGAACAAGTACACACACACAGAGCTGGTTTGGCAAGTATGTGTCTATACTCGCTCCGCATTGTACGGCAGGGCTAGGGCTGCTAATTGAGATTAAAAAAGTAAACAGACACAGTGTTAGCCTGGCTCTGTATATTTTCAGAGGTGGGGGTGGTTCAGTGCATGCACGCACACACACACACACAACCACATGCTCACCAGATCAAGTTCCTGGAAGGTCAAAAGCAGACCTATCTCCAAACACACATGAGTTACAGAAACTGCTCCCTTTTTCGCCGAAAAGCGAGCATGCCCCTCACCTCGCCTCACGACCCACCTGTAGCACACTCCATCCATGTTTACCCGTGCCAAATACAATAACGCTATCACAACACACTCTCTTACAGTCTCATTTCAATAAATAATCCAATCTGTACAAATACGACAGCCTGCAGGGACTATGAAACTGTAACGGGAACACACACAAAAAAAAAAACAGCATCGCAAAGCGCCCACTGGCTCAGATATGCACAACTGATGTTCGTAGGCGTGTCAGGACAGAAGGTGCATATTTCACCACAGGAACCTTCTCGGGAACCCAGGAACTTTTTTTTTTTTGTGTTTTTTTGGGGGATGTCCTGCCTTTAGCAGAAGAACCCAAGCTAAATTAAGATCTAGAAATGGTTTTAATTCCTGGAATGTACTTTTTGTTTATCGCTGTTTGAATGTTCTTCTTAGCATTGCACAGGTTTAACTGCTTTAACATACACATATGCAACTATTAGCATGTGCACTTATAGTTGTGTGAGTGTTCAATTTCAATATGTGTCTCCAAGTGCAGTTTTTCCACCGGAGGAAAAACTCTTCCAAGGCATTTTCATGGAATTTTGGAATCAAGTTTCTTCCTGTTACCAAGTTTGAACTGTTTTTTTTTTTTTTTTTTGTGAGAGTGTGTGTCTGTGGATCAGAAACTACTGGAAAGAAGCTGGACTGTTTAAAAAAAAACAAAAAAAAACTGAAATGAAAACATTTCAGACTTAAACATCATGCAGTGTGTGGCTGCTCCAATCTTCGAGCAGCATGACAGAACAGGTAGCTGCTATAACGATGACATCATATTTGTGCAATAAAAGCAAATCAACACGGAACAAAAACTCCCATGCCATGACATCATCTAGTTTCACCTTGGATCCAGAGCCCAGGAACTCGTCCCGAGAAAGGAACTGTGCAGTTCTTCAACAGGACAAGTCCTACAACTATTTAATTCACCAGAAGGTTCCTTGGTGCAAAGGCTCCTAGAGCGTCTCATTAGCGACCTCGCTTCTATAATGCACCAATAACAATCCCGCCTCGTGTCTCTTGTGCCTGGGGTCGGATGCTCCCTCATGTGCTGCTTGGGTTTGCTCTGCTTTTAGTCCGGCCACAAGAAAAATGTAGTGTTTTAAGTAATCCCTGTTTGTACCGACCATAATTGATTGGGTAATCCTGGTTTAACATGCACTAAAGCCAGTGCTTAAGAATCTATTAGGAAAGCTAACGGCTTAAAGGGCCACATCTTTCTCTTTCACTCTCAGGTTGGCCTTGTGATGTATCCCACATACACACACACACACACACACACACACACACACACACACACACACACACACACACAGAGGAATGAACAACCCAGAGAAGCTTCTTCTACTACTGCACAAGCCTTGTTGGTACTGCTGTTAGGAAAATCTATCATAGGGGAAACTATGCGGGTAAGCTTATGCTTCATGACCACGTCAGAACGCCGACATCAGGATGACATGGCGCGCCAAAACGACCGGTCATCACCAAGACAGAGGAGTCACAATCCGGGAGCCTGATGAATAAAGAGTGAAAAAAAAATGGGGTGGTGGAATAGAAAGAATGACAGAGAGAGAGAGAGAGAGAGAGAGAGAGAGAGAATGTAGATTAGGTTGCATGCCTCGGCTGTGAGTGCTGACAGCCCAAACCAGGAAGTGAGGAGTCCGTTTCCCTCGTGATGACTAAACGTGGCCTCGGATCGACCAACCGACTGAGGACCCACTCGGCTCCGGCCAATCACAAAGTCCGTCAAAGCCGCGCTGTTCTCTCAGCATAATCCCCGACACTAAAGACCTCTGCCCTAATGGGGCCCACTACTGTAATTACAAGGCAGAGATTTGGGATCAGGCATTTAAGTAGTCACCTAAAAGTCCCCTCTGAAAACAAAAAGCTCTGTAATTATCGTCTGCCTCCTCTCTCCCTAGTGCAACTTCAGTTACCTGTCATGCTGCTGTTTTGTCAGGAGTCCGTTGTTTCCTGGATTCTCCCTAATCCATGGCTGGAAGCAGCCCTGGCAGCGCGCCTGCCTGTGCAAGATGCACATTTCAGCTCGCGGGGGCGAGTGACGACATGGCACACAAAGATAGCAGAAACCTGAGTCGGCGCTCGCTGCCCTGCTTACACATGAATGCATTTTTTAAACAAGGGGAGGGAGACGGGGAAGGGAGGGCATTCATTTTGCACCGCACAAAAAGCTCCTTTGTGCCAACGAAACTTTATATACATATTAGAAACATGAAACCCCATAGGCCGCTCCGAGCCGGATTCTTGTAACTGTGAACAAGATAACATTACCTACCATTCTTTCCCTCTCGCTTTCCCTGACACACACAAAGAAGACAGACAAAGCCTTCTGTCCTACACTGTTTTCCTACACCGACCATTTTCCTCATGATAGATTCTTCTTTTTCTGTCTTCGCTTGTTTTTTTTTTCCTTCTTAAACCGGGTCATCCAATCGCTAAGATGAGCGCGCTGGAGGTTCCAAAGGGTCGTCGGGTGTTTCGCGACGTGCCGCCCTACAGAAGCTATTCAAGTCACACTTCTCAGGTGCTCCAGGCTCCGTCTTTTGTATACACGGGAATCAGGCATTGCACATCTCCGTTCACACACCTCTGTAAACAAACAACGCTGGCACAAAGTACAGTACAGAAGAGCTGTCCTATCAGGGGTGCTTAGGGAAGAAAACCTAAATCTTGTCCACACTAGAGCGAATCTAGAGTTTAGGAAACTTGGTGTGTTGCACCGGTCCTGATGACCTTACAAGGTAGCACCAAAAAAAAAAACAGCTTTATTTAAAAGTGTTATGCAATAACAGTTGACATAAAAAAAAAAGTAAAAACTGAGCATATGAAACCATGTTGCTCGAAGCAAATAATCAGGTGTGAGTCTTAGGCCCTCACTGATTCCTGTTATGGACAGACAGCAGTAAGAGGAAGGAGGGTTCATGGGGTTGAGGTTGAGTTAGGTACAAGGGGCAGGCTTATGTGTGTGTGTATGTGTGTGTGTGTGTGTGTGTGTGTGTGTAGCAGGGAGGGGCTGGGTAAATGGCAGCAGACGCCACAGCGCTGACATCATTTGCAGACCTATAATTAAAGCACAGCTCTTTACACAAAAGCTGCAGCAAGGTATGGAGGGGAGGAGGAGGAGGACTGGACGGCCATTTCCATAATGACAGCGTAGTCCGATCAGCCAGAGAAAAGACTAGCAAATATCCCCTATGGCTGCTAATTACTACTGTAGTCAAAGAAAAAAAAACAAAAAAAAAATACTCGTGCTAAGCTAAGAAGAAGAGCATCAACAGAGGGGCAAAGAAATATAGAAAGAGTTTGAGAAACTTGTGTTTGACCAGCAACCACGCTCAGAACTACAAGCTGTACTCCAGATCAGTTGATTGGTGATGTTAATTTGACAACGTTACGGACATTTGAGGCTGTTTTTGAAAGTCAGAATTACTTCGATGAACCACGCCGACTACACGACGATGAGATAACGTTAAATGAACATTCCTAATGCGCTGCTGCGAAAACGTCTAAAAAACAGCGTTAATACCAAACTGATGTCCTGAGCGAAACTCAAACTCTAGCCGCTGCAACAAGAACACCGTGTGCTTGTTCCTGGACCCTAGGGGGCGTACTGTTGATGCTAGAATATATGCAAATAAAAAACAGCAATTTATCTAAATATTCGATTTTAAAGCAGCCTAAAGGGTACAAAAACTCTTTTGAGATGTGCCCTGTGAAAGCGTAAGTGGTGCAGTACAAACACCTTAATACACTGGAGTCATTTGAGAGCTAAGATGCACCTTATGGTAATATTTTTTAAAAATAAATGAAACAGAGGTGACATTGTAACATTAAGAGATGCGTGACATGATATACACACTCTGTATGTGGGAAGCCGTTGCATCTCCGATCGGAATTATAAACCCATGTTATAAACTTAAGGGAGCATGGATGTGGTCCGATATTACCCGGACATCTGTTAATCTGCATAAATGCTAGAAAAAATTTTAGGTTAAATGTTTATGTTTTTATAAAGGGTCGTTCATGCATCCAAGCCTATATTTCTAAAAACAACGTTGTCCAGACAGTAGACATCATCCAGTGTTACGGTTCCTAAAGAGACCCAGGACCTTAAATTAAAAAAAGCTCCCAAAACTAGAAACTACAGCTCTGGATATAACGCTGATTCGCGATGCTATTTTGATTCTAGTTCCCATCATGTATTCCCTACAGGCTCTTCCATTTAAGGAACCAACAACCACCGGCCTGATGTTTCCCACTGATCAGATGACGCAGTTAATTAATGCATGCTGGATATTGCACTGATCAAACAATCGTTTCAGAATGTAAACGTGCCCCAAATCTGACAGTGATTTTATTACTGCCAAAAAAAAAAAAACCCGTGCATGCATTTTTTTTTGTTGTTGTTTTAAACCAATCTGTCAGCATGAGAGGTCTGCTGAGAACCGTCGGAGCAGCCTCGTGCAGCCCACTCAGACACCGAAGGGCCACAGATGGGCTCGGGTTATATGTGCTTTTAAAACTGGATTATGTTTTGGCTATCTATAAAAGCTGACTTCAGTAAAGCTGTGCGTGTTAATGTCCTACGGTCAGGAGAGGGCTTCTTGTGAGCGCTTTGCCCCTGTAAACCTTAGCATATGCTGAGTTATAGGTCTGCTTTTACTGCCTTTTACTGCTGCTGCAAAAGGCTGGACGATTTGGTCCCTGCATCTATAACAGAATTAGTAATTAGTAGCACAGAAGCACTACGCCTGATCTATGGAGGCGTCTGTGATTGAGGATTGCAACAGATTTGTGTTATGCTGAACAAAATGACGAGTTTCATTAAAAAAACAAAAACAAAAAAAAAACAGCAGACATTCGTGATTCGCCAGCGAATCAGCCGTAAGTGGCCCGATTGTCGTCATGCTGAGAGCGTTACACCTATTTTTTCTAACTGTGACAGCACAGATCTGAACCTAGCACAGAACATGATCTAACCTGAAACTAAAGTGGAGCATATTTTTAAGATGCTTCCCTGTGTAGGAGGGGGAAAAAAATCCGGACTGGACGTGAGAATTTAAGCCGAGGAAGACTAAAGAGCGTCTTTGTGTCCTTCTCTTCCCCTTTTCTTTCTCAAGACAGTAAATGCAGCGTAGTCACAGAAGCAAAGAGGGGCTTTAAGTATGTTTTAATAGACACATTATATTCCCTTCTCTCCTCTTGGGGCGGCACTTCGTTTGAAGTCGGTAACAGCTGTAGTGTTCCAGGCCTTGTTTAAAGGTCAAGCTGACTTAAAAGAGGAAAGAGAAAAAGGAAAAGACAGAAAGAGAGAGAGAGAGCGAGAGAGAGAAAGAGAGAGAATCTAGCAGAAGGGAAGTTTGCGGAGTTGTATCTGGCAGCAGGCCTACTCCCCTGTTTATTGCCCCAGGCTCAGGGTTCTGGTGCCAGCACTAACCACACCTGAATTACACACAGCGCTCTCAATGAGACAACAACCAGGGCACACCTGGGGAGTGTGTGTGTGTGTGTGTGTGTGTATGTGTGAATCCATGTGTGTAGGTGTGTCTGCGCTCCATGTTTGTGTAAAGAGCCCCTTCCTTGCATACCTTCACTTGCAAACTTAAAGAGTCACCTCGACACAAACGCTTCCCAGGATCTGATTGGAAAGTATCAATGCGTCACCGTTTGGTGGCGCGACTTCGATTTAAAGACCCAAAAAAACTGACATGGATGCTGAGAAGTTCCTTGGCGGCCACTACAGACACACGATCGCAGGAAGCGCATATTTCTTGCCCTCCCACTCTCACACATAGCGTTAGTGTATATGGGAATGCAGAGAAGCCACCCACCAGCAGAGCTGGGATACAAACCTCCCTCTGTTCCCCCGCTCTCCTACACTGGAAACCCCCTTACAACACTCTCTCTTCTCTATTTACACACACACACACACACAAAGCCCACAGGGCTTTGACACAGAGATGAGAAGGAGAAGACGACATTAAGAAGCCGAGCAATAGCATCACGCTTTCGGACGACAGGGCAGTGTTTTCGCCTCCTACCCCTCTCTCTCTGCCATTGCCTTGCACCCTAGCGACGTAAGCATCCAAAGTGCCAGACTCGGGAAAACGGTTCGCAGACGAGGACTTTACACGACCACAAAGATTCCGTTCTTTCCGCTCATCCGCCCCCCTCTTCCCAGTATCTCTTCCCAGCCTTGCCCTGGCCTTCCCTCTGCTTGTGGAAGTAATACCAGATTACAGAGCGACTGTTGTCAAACCTTCCTATAATGTGTTTTTGTAGCCCATTTTCCCCCGGCCTCTTGTTTGGACAGCTGTCCTTTTAGCGGCTGGGTGTCTTAAGACGCTGTTCTAGCATGACTCCGCAGCGTTTTTTCCCCTTTTTTTCAAACGCGGAATTAACGTCTCATTTCAACTTCATAAACATGTAATACGTTTCCAGCTTAACAAAGGGAAGGCCGCCCAGAGCGCTGTGGGCGCTGAGGGGGATTCGTGTGAAGAATGTTTCCGAGGAGGTGCACGAGCATTCTTCAATTGCTTCAAAGCGCGGAGCGTTATTTATTCCAGCCTGGTGATCTGGAGCTGATATGGAGAGATGGCTTTTTGATTGGCTGAAAGTTCTGTTTGTGTGTGTGTGTGTGTTTTGTTTTGTTTCGATAATACAGGCCAGTATGGGTTAATGCCTCTGTGATTCAGGTACAGAAGACGGGTCCCAACAGGCCACTGACACACGGCATGAAACTCCAAAAGTGCACATGATCCAAGGTAGAGAGAGTGAGAGAGAGAGAGAGAGAGAGAGAGGGAGAGTTTAGAGAAAACAAAAGCAGAAGGATAGGATAGAGAGGGGAAAAAGCGCACATAACACAGAAAGCTTCTTTTGTTTGTTGAATCAAAGACGATCGGTTTAAATGAAATACCCATCCAACCCAGTGTTCGCAGGGAGGGTGCTGGCCCTGGGTCAGCTCAGGAGAGGTGTTGGGAGAGGAGATGAGGAGTGTATCTGGGTTGGTGGGTTGAGCATGTGAGCCAGGCTCTGACAACTGGACAGCGTTGCATGGTTACAAATTCAACAAGTACACTTTGCCATAAAGACATGGGTGGTGCTGCAAACGATGTGGACCACTGACTGAACCGTGAGGCACACACATTTATACTCAATACTCCAGCCATAATAAGGTTCCACCTCACAACATTCTCAACTCCAAATACTGTCGTTTGATGAGCAATCATTTCAGTATGAGCATAGCCACTTAGGAAACATTTCCACCAGATGAACCAAGGCCAATCTGATCTCCTGATCCACAGCTCTTTAGACCTGGAGAACATTGATTGAAAGCTCAATAGGAGAGATGATGCAGAGATTCCCCTCAAGATGAAGGTTGCGAAAGCCTTACCAGGAGCTCCAAAGTACCTGGACTCCAAGACACACGCACACACACACATGAACGCCATGTACCTTAGCATAAAACTAGTCCCAGATGTGTTATTCCAAATGCATCACAGATGGTTACCTACGCTCCTCCCTGCCTTAAACAACAGCACTGTTCGGGTTTGATTCAGGAGCCTACAATCGGTCTGGACCGGGCTTATTACCATGAGGCTCGCTGGCAAGACTTGGGCCTTCTCTTCCTCTTCTTGTCAGGAGGTAAATACCTATTGGCTGCTCAATAAGTGGCTCTGGTGCATGGAGTAAGGGGCCTCCCCCCCCCTTCTGCTCTCCCTAGCCTTGACAAGCAGCTATCGACAGAGCAGTTACACACTCGCCCATTGGGGGAAATCCACCACATTGTGCCCCAGGCAGCTGATAAATGAAACTTGTATGCTACCTGAGAGTGCAATGGCTTGTGCTTGTCCACACACACATACACACACACACACACACACACACACACACATTCTGGTACATGCTGTCACAGATTAGCACAGGGGCCTTGTTTCAATGGTGCTGATGAGAAGCAATGGAAATTAAAAGGTCGTTAAAAAGGTTAAGGTCATTAATGATGTACTAGAGACGAACACTCCTAAGACACGCCTCGACTTTCAGCCACAATCACAATACATGATTAAAAAATATAAAACCATTCAATGGGCAATTAGGCGCCTTTGAAATAGCTCGCCAACCCAAAACGCATCACCGGTATTGACAAGCGCAGAGAGGTGAAGAGAAGATTGAAAAGTCTCTCTCTTTCTTTCTCTTTTTCAGTCATTTGCAGCCTTTAGTTCAGTTCCTGCAAAAATGACCCTGAAGTGGAAGGAAGAACTGTGTCAGAACAAAATATTTGCAATGACGCATCATCTCACAGGCATGTCATGTAGAAGATTTCAGGAGAACTTCCTGCTACGTTTAGAACGTTCAGTAGATAGACCTGATAGTGTATGTGTGCGTTATTTTTTTAATTAGCTAAAAAGGTCATCTTTTATGGATTCATAATGTAGAAACTATTTGGCACAGACACTGCCGTCTTGAACGGATCTGCTCGCGATTTAGCAGTTAATTTTTTCTTTATACTAATTCTTTTGATAGTTAGTTTGGATTACAAACCACACTATGCGAAAAAGTTTCTTTTTTTCTATTATGTGTCCTTATTTTTTTTATTTTATTTTTTTTAAGTTGTAAGTTAGTTAGTTTAGGAAGTACCCGCGGTTTTCTTTAAACTGAGCATAATTTATTTGCTGCAAACTGAAACGTAACTAAAAGGTGTATTTTAAGACAATTCCCCGGGCTTACATCATGTTTCTGTATGACTAATTTGTTAATAAGTTTCTGGTTTGACTCCAAATATTGTAACCTAGAATTCCCAGGCTAACAGCGGGAATTGCTGGTTTTTCCATATTTAATGAGAAATTTGAGCATAGAAACTTTTTTTAAACTTTGTGTAAACTTGCTCCAGGAATTGTAATAAGGAAGCCAATTCAATCTATTTACTAAGTGGTAGGTGGCTCAGCAGTAGGCTCCATGACTGACATGATCACCCAGTTTGGTGGAGGACATGGAGCGAGCGATGTCACACACCGTGGATCGTTTTCGATGTTCGTCTGATAAAAAGGCTTTGACGCCACTAACCTTCATTGATCCATAAAGCGGCAAGGCAGGTCTTATCACCCGCACTCTCCTGATGATATACTGGGATCTGCTTTTTAATACACTTGCACTTCTCGTAGAGGGTCTTACTCTAACCTCCTGCCCTCAGAGAGTATTTCAAAGCTCTGCTCTACTGCAAAGGCCACACGGAGTCTGTTTTCACACTCCTCGTCTAGAGCTATTAAGGAGAAGGTGTTCTGTTTATCTCTGTTTATCGTTTGGTCGTTTTATCTGGACCGAGATGAACAGGACTGTTAACAGTTCGTAAAGGTAGAAATCTATGACGGAGTGTTTTTCTAGGCTCCTTCAGGAAGCGAAGGACTATCCGGTGACGATCAGCTGAAGCCGTGTTTTCTTTCCTACTCGTGCAGAACGGCATGAGAAAAGGTGGGAAAGGGGAAGAAATGGAAGCGCATGGGTGTACTCTCCCACATGGGTGTACTCTCCCACACACAGATCTCGCCTTTATCAGATGGAAGGACTGCAGGCGAAACTGCGTTTATTTTAATAGAATTCGCCTCAATCAACAGTTTCATGAATGCTTTGAGACTTTGCTGAACTTCGTTTTATTACTTACGAGCATTAAAAGCAAGATAGTTTTATTCATAACTGTTTTCTTCATGTAGACAACTATAAGAGCAGTTATAGAATTCCATAAATATTTTGTTCGCACCAGATTTCTTTCATTCATAAATAATAGTGTTTTGTAAAGTCTTCGTTCTGACAAAGCTCTATTCTGAGGGGCTCCAGAAAAAAAATTCTTAAATGTACCACACTTTGATGCGAAAAACATGTTACATCATCGTTAGGACAATACGGCGATCCGTTTAAAGATTCCACGTTTAATCGCGACGGAAATACAACAGAAGGAGAAGTATTTCCCTCCAACTTTAAGGTTAGGTTAGGCTTCCCACTGTTTCCCAAGAAATCCCGCCTTTTGCGTTATGATCGGCTACAAGAATTCAGTCTCATCTATGATTGATTGGATATTTCTCTGCATGTCAATCAGAACCCATCCTAAGCCAGAGAGCCATTGGATTTAAGTCCGAAATGAAGACTGCAAAAAATGGCACCTTGGCATCTAGCCAAACCTATAGATAATTTCTTAAAATTAGTTTACTTTTATTTAAAAATATAAGATTATTAAGTTTAATTGTAGTCAAATTGTACTAAATGTGCAAGCGAAAATGGCAGAAAACTTTGATTCTTTCAAAAAGTAAATTCCAAAAACCTAGCAAATTAGCTAGTTTTTCACTCGCAATCTTAGCAGCATTTTACACAAAATAAGCTAAACAATATTTGATGCGGTTTGTTGTAATCATGTGTTAAGAAACCATAGCTAGCTTTGTCTGGATTGCTAACTGTTAGATGCTAACATGCTAACTGTGCAGGGAGAATTGTTCTCACTGTGTTTAATGATCAGAAATGGAAGCTAAATTCCTTCTCTGGAAACTCATCATGCCACCTAATGTTACCCGCACATAGGGCAAAAGTGCAGAAAGAATATATATATATATATATTCCAACACAAGAGAAACAATCAGGTCAAGTGTTCACATGGATAATATTAACATGATAAAATTAGCCAAGCCTACCTATTATTTCTTAAAATAACATTGCATCAAGCGAAAAATGGTAGATAATTTTGCTAAGTTTTAATCATTTATTTATTGAAACAAGCAAAATTAGCTGCCAATAGAACAAAACATTTTTCTCTTTGAAATGTTAGTAATATTTGACTACAAATAGGCTTAACAATCTTTAATTTGGTTTGTTGTAAAATTATTTTAAGAAATTATGAATAGTTTTGGCTTTTTTTTTTTTTTTTTGCAGTGCACCCCACTTTTGTATATATATATTTTTTATTCTATTCCATAATTTATTTCTTATTGATAATCTTGATTTTAAGGTCACAAGCGGTCTGACATAAGCATTTCACTGCGTATCGTACGGTGTATGACTGTGTATGTGGCAAATTTTAATTTGAACATTAATGTCCATGTAAACTCAGCTACTAATCAGTTCTTGATTTGTTAGGAAATTTGGTGTAAATGATTTCATTTTTTAAATAATAAATTATTACAGCAAAAGTAAATCATAACCAAAACGTTGATCTCGCTCTTCACTTAAACACGTAAAAAAAATAAAATTAAAAAACCCTACAGACTAGTGTCCACTTTCTCAGTGTTTCTTCCTCTCCGGCGAGTTTCACCCAGATCATCAGAGCCTGGCTGATCTCTGCGTGCTGCTCCATGCCTCCCTTCTACACTGGCACCCTTCCAAGGCCTGCTGAAAGTAAAAGAACTTAGAGGACACCCATTCAACGCACACACCCATTCCTATATATGTGACTTGAGGCGAGGCAAGATAAAGGAGACTGGACGACTCGAGGCGGCATTATCCCGCCTATTGATTTTAGCTGTTGGGTATTACAGAGGGAAACAGTGGGTTTATCAGGGCATGATCTCCGTGCACTTTTACTAACTAGACGAGTCTTTCCACAGCTTATCTGACAAAGAGCCTATTACGGCCTCCTTCTATATCCTCCCTCGAGCATGGCCTTTCTGTTAGCTCGGGGCTAGGCTAATTCCACTGCGCTAAGAACTTCAGGTGATTGTAAGCAGCAATGTGGGTCAGTAATTATAGCCTTTAAAAAAGATTTTTTAGTGGATCTGAATCTGAAGGTGACACCTGTCCTGCATCCTTTCACCTGGGCGACCTTGATAGAGAGAGAGTGTATATGTGTGTGTACATGTGTGTGTCTGTGTGTGTGTGTGTGTGGGCACTCGCATCTCTTCCTTTTCTTTTTCTCACCCTCTCCTGAATAGAACGAAAAAGAGATAATGAGTGTGGTATAATCCCACAGAGGAGCTCAATTCATCCTCTAATCACAGACTAAATGTTGGTTTTAATTACAGAGAAGTGCAAAGATCTGAAGCGCACTGTACTCCTGAAGTTCTCGCACACACACACGCGCGCATACACACACACACATGTGCGTACAAAAAAATAAAATAAAAACAAATCACGTAACGATGTGATGCTGTTAGCATGCTGGCGGCTAGCAAACCCCTTCCGCTCTGCTGAACAAATAGCGGGAACGCCGAGTTTGTTTCCCTTTATGCGGCGTGATATTTCATTTGGATGTATTTCCCATTTCCCGATATTAATAATGAAGACGGGTCGACACCGAGAAAATTTCCCCACAGCAATTAAGGTGAAAATCCATAATCTAATCAATGTGCAATTCAAAAGGATTGTCTTAGCGCGCACAAAATATAGACCTGATGATATTGTGCATAAACGGACGTGAAATTTCTATTACGAAAATGACCGGCGTGGGATTTTACGCTGAGGAAACCGGGAGAAAGTTGAACAATTTACATATTTCATCAAAAGGCAGCTTACGAGTGCGGCTGAAAAAAAAAAATAAAAAATCTGTTAAAGGGGTGAAGATTGCAAAAGAGTTTAATCTAGGACGGGGAGGGAGGAAAATACAATCTTATTTCGGAGCCAGGCTGGATTTCTTAACTGTCTTATAATGTAAGGCACTATTTCAAATACCTTTAGCACACTCCAGGGTCTCAAAGCGATGGGGAGAGTAAACGGAGTCTGACTAGACAGCGTATGTGCCTAAAACACAGACAGGGCGTGCGGTTATTTTATATATACTTTATACTGTGTATATCATTGACGAGGTGGTGTGATGAAGCAGAGATACAGATGATGCCTGAAAGTACGAGAGGTGTTCAAGTCAAACTGGGAAATTTCTGGTGAATGAAGGCGTAAAATCGATACGGTGAAATCGTATGAAAATATCGGTGCAAATGTTTTAAAGAAGGTTTGTTTGAAAATGTTTTCTAAGTGCATTACTGTAGCAGGGGATTATGTAGAGAAATAAAGGGAGTTTTTACTCAGAACTGTGAGTTATTCTGCACAATGAAAGGTCCCGGTTTGACTTGAACATCCCTCAGATGATTATTTTCAGGTTCATTCTGTGCCATTTTATTCCCTAAAGAAAGACGACGCACTTCCTTTTAATCCATTTATAGTTATATTTAACGTCGCCTCATGTCCATGAAACAGGTTCTCACTTACATTATAGCAGCTGTAAACAGATGTTCTCTCACCAGCACCTCCTTTTCTCTCACTTTGCCAAAAAAAGCATGAACTTATCTGTCTTCTCTTCTTGTTTCAAAGCACTGACACTGAAGACTCACTCATCTCCTTTCCTATACAAGTACAAAATGTGCAATCCTAAAACCTGTGCTTATTATCATAATGGAAAATGAATCAGCCAATCAGATCATAATGAGCGGAGGTCTGTACCACATCCTGGCACACCCGTTCTCTAGTCTTATGGCCTGGTTTACCCCTCTGTACACCCACTAAAGCCAAGATAAATCTTATCACGGAGCCCTGATTAAGTTTTTAATTTACATTCTGATCAATAGCCCGAGTCTATCGGCAACGGGTCTAAAACTCTATTTACCAAAGGATGCCGAGCTATCACTTGATCAAGGATCCACAGCCACCATAAATTATGTGTGTGTGGGGCACTATGTGTCCATGCCTGGGGGATTTCTGTGGTGTTAGTGAGACGATGGGGGAGTTTTGGTCACAAGCGACTCATCAATACCCCCAGTAGAGAGGAGCCGGTCACCTTACACCAGTTTACCCCCGCTGGCACAAAGAGCTCAGATTGCGCTGGCGAACACCACCAAATGGAGTGTGTACACACTCTGTCAGGTCAAATTTACCATCCCCTAAGCTAACAGACAATTATCAATTATCAGTGAAGTAACCGGGATTGAGACG
>JAOVVA010000004.1:2148820-2161320 GCA_028565275.1 Leiocassis micropogon | reverse complement strand
GAGAGAGAGAGAGAGAGAGAGAAAAAACAAGTCGGCTGATTTCAGTTGAAAGCTCCACCTCCTTCTGCTGCGATTGTAAACTTTTTTTTTTTTTTCTGTTGATATGCAAAGCAGTGCGGGTCATTTGGGTCGCCATGGCAACAGCACCCCTGCTTTGCACAAATGTAATGATTAATCGCGGTTTTTTGAACAATGCCCAGCGCCGGTGTTCCAACATAAACGCTGCGAGGAAGAAAGTGTGTGACTGCAGGGGGGATCTATACATGAACACACACACTCACACACACACACTCCCCTCCTGTCCCTTGTACATAAGCAGTTTCATATTTATGAACATATGCCTTTTCACATGCATGAGTTTAAAAACAGAGACGTGTGGTGAGGCTGTGGAAAATTATGCACGCGCACGCAAACACACACACACACACACACACACACACACACAATCTCTATCATGGCCTGTGGATAGAAATTGGCCAATTCCTGTAGTATAAGAGGAATAAAGCACTTCAGGATATATGACGTCATAGCGTGCGCATCATCACATCGTCTCCTGCGTGCTAACTGTGACTCCTTATCGCGTATGTCACTGAATGATGTGTATGAGCAGTTTTTAACTTTTATGAGGTTACATTTCGCTGTCTGTGGTTTGTGCTGGCTACCCGTTTTTAGCAAATATTCCAAAATATTCCTGCTTCAAATCACTTAAAGATGGTGGGACTGCCTGGTCTGGAGAAGTCATGTCTAACTGTCTGTATCAATTACCTGACACATAACATGTCCATCAGCTCAACCAGCTATCTTTTTATCCTATTCGGTCACTCAGTAGAATGCAAGAACGACAAGAAGTGTGTGTGTGTTTTCAAGTGGACGCAGGAATGTGGCCGGAGCCGGAACCGTAATTCAGTCAGCGCTCGTGAGTCTTTGACGCAGATCCACTTTGTCAGTCGAGCTTTGCCGTTAATTCATCATCCGGAAAACGGAGACAATCGCTTCTTTCAACTGTCGTACCTTGTCGTGGGAGGGGCGGGTGCAAATCTAATCAACGGATTTTTATTGGCTAACACCATTGCCATCCCCGTGTACCTCCAAGCCGGGCGCCAGGCTCGAGACCGGGTCCTCGTCCACGTCCCACGGCTGGACACGGAGGATAAATCATTCAATTTCAAATAGGAATTAACCAAATGAGAACCAACAGCAGCCATGTCTGTCATCCAGACGCTCTAAAACACACACACACACACACACAAAACAGAAGAAAGTGTGTTATGTCTGTTAGGTCCAGATGGACAGACATGGATGGATTGGTGGCCTGGCCTGGGAAAAGAAAGGCCCGAGTTCACCGTGTCATGACGTGAAACAATAAAATCACAGCAGCCAGTCAGGGTGAGGGAGCGCTGAAAAGACAGGAGGCGAGCGTATGTGTGTGTGTGTGACTTTGTGTGTGTGAGTGTGAGTGTATGGTGTGTTTTTAAGGCGGGGGGGGCTCCGCTTGCAGATGTTGCCAGGCCGCAGCGGGTCACACAATCACACGCATTTGCATTCCTGATGGAGGGAGTTGGGATTAAGCGCCCTCAATGCCTTTTCTCAACTCCACCAGAGGAGTGTGCACACAGGAAAGAGAGAGAAAGAGAGAGAGAGAGAAAGAGAGAGAGAGAGAGAGAGGAAGGCACATTGACAAGGCAAAAAAGGGGGAAAGGAAAAAGCAGCTCAAAGACAGACATGTAGAAAGAAAAAAAGACAGAGAGAGAGAGAGCTTGGAAAAAAAGAGTGAGAGTGACAGGAAAATGGAAGCTACCAGATTAAATGAAAGGAAGAATGAGAAAACATGCAGGTCATCTGTGTGTGTGTGTGTGTGTGTGTGCGTGTACATATGTGTGTGCGCACACGTTTGTGTTTCTGGCTCATCCCCTTTCCCAGGACAGAGGTCTAGGGGGGCCTCGTATTTCTCTCTGCCTGTCAGCCAGGCCTGTTGGAGAGACAGTGCTGAGCAGCTGTGTTCTACGAGGTGCCCTGGCCTGCCTACACACACACACAAACATAGATATACACACACACACACACACATACACACGCCAGCTTTTTGATCCATCTGTTTCAGCCAAGTCAAAATCTCACTTCTCCAATAAACTCTCAATGCATGCAACAGGCTTGTGTTTCACATAGAAAAGGGGAGAAATTATTCAGTTCTTCAATTTACTCAAACGATTCTCAAACGATTCTGAACTGAAGAACAGCAGAAGTCATGCACATGTACAAAATCATTATAGCTGTCAAATTTCTTTAGTACATTTGAATAATAATAATCAGTTACATTTACATGCATAATATTTATTTCTTCAAACCGATTAATTCCTTCTGATTAGAGATTCAAACTTAACCTGTTTATATGGACTGTCTTATTTAATTAGCGTGTAACTTATGGTTCTTATGGCAAAATGGTTCTTCCCGCTGTGAAGCATTTAAACTATCAAAAAAATAACAGAAGAAGACGAAGTACAGTACTGTATTTCCCTCCAACTGGGAGTTTAGGTTAGGCTTCACACATTTTCTGATAAATCCCAGCATCTGCATTATGACTAGTTACAAGAATTAAGTCTCGTCTATGATCGGTGCTTTTTATTGAGCCAGAGACCCACGGAATTAAAATCTAGATCAGGAACGGAAGCAAAATGTCCTTCCTGGAAACTCGCCATGTCTCATAAAGTCACCCTCCGTAAGGGGCAAACATGCACAGAAAGAATATACTTATTCCAGATCAAGTGTTTACACCGATAATATTTACCTCTTGAACAGGTTATTAAGATCAGATTTATACACCACCCCTGTCTTTCACTCCGAAAAGGCCGAACCGAGTCTATATAACATGAAATGTGAATGAAATCATCTCTGAATTTCACATGTTTGATATAAAATCTTTCAAAGGAATATAAAAAAGTTTTTTGGGGGGTAAATAAAAAGGTTTCTTCATAAATCCTGCCTGTATAAAAACCCTAATATGACATTTTGCACACTGATGGAGAATCTTTCCAAAGGAAATTATAAAACATCCAAGAACTGATCATTTTTCCCCCCGTAAATGTGCTGACGGATGAACTTGGGCAACATGGTGGTGAAAGTATAAAATCTGGTGATGACATTGAAGCTCCTTCCTGCCTTTCTTCTCTCTCTCTCTCTCTCTCTCTCTAGCCATCGTTGTCCAGATCATTAGAGAGGAATGTGGATGAAGTGTCCTGAAACGTCTCTGTGTGCTGATGGATGGTGGAAAGAGAACGCAGCATTACGCAGTCACACGCATTCAATCATGGCAACACACACACACATACACACACAAACACAGATACACACAATAGTTGCTTATCCTTGCTAACTAAAGAGGCAGTGCTAAGCAGGAGAACGTGTAAACGTTAGCAAGCCCAGCCAGCTGCTTTATCTTAATAGAGGTCAAACCTAAACTCCAAACCGAGTAGGGGATCTGGTTAGTGTCCACCACCGTCACGAGACATTTCCTCCATATCGCGGCCCAGGCCCACTCAAAATGGAGGTGCTGCTTTATCTCGCGCTCTCTCGCTCAGCGTTGTCATAATTCTATCAATGCTAATTACTTCCAGCACTGCTGTCATTTCTCTTACAGACACTTCTCAATCAAGCACGGCAGTCAGGGACAGGGTTTTAGGCTCGGTGAGGAAATTCACAGCCAAAAATCGCACATCCTGATTTAGATTTCATCCTGAAAATAATAGCATTATGCATTAAACCACTTAGCAAGCAGGATGACTTAGATATTAGTATTTTACCAAGAATAGAATGTATGTTTTGTTGCCATTTGTTTAAAAAAAAATTCTTTGATTTGGTAAAAAAAAAAAAAAAATCAGAAATCAAACAATATGACTTCAAGTTTCACTCAAACATGCTTTGCAAAATCACCTTCCTCATTTAATTATCTTCCAAATGCTAATCAAACTAGCCATTATTTCCAGACCAAAATGCTTAGCTAGCTTAAGGAATTATTCCTAAAGCAACTTTGGACAGCTTAAACATGAGCTAAAAAGAAGGGTGTCTCTTATAATTCTTCCTTATTTAACTGTAGCAAACTAGCAAGCCCATCTAACTAGCTACGATTTCCTGAGAAACTACCTAGCTAGCTTAGATACTGGTTCCTGACCTAGCTCTACACATCTCAAGCACAAGCAATAACATAAGTTTTCTCATAAGTCTTTCTCATTTAACTGTAGCAAACTAGCAAGCTAATCTAACTATCAAATATTTCCAGGGAAAACTACCTAGCTAGCTTAAGGAAATATTCCTAAAGCACCTTTGAACAACTCAAACAGAAACTTAAATAAGTGTCTCTCATAACTGTTCCTTAATTAACTGTAGAAAACTAGCAAACTAATCTAACTAGCTAAAAATTCCTGAGAAAAGTACCTACTGTAGCTAGCTCAGATAATGATTCCTGAACTAGCTCTACACACCTCGGGCACAAGCTAAAACAAATGTCTCTCTTTAAATCCTTCTCACTTAACTGTAGCAAACTAGCAAGCTAATCTAACTAGCAAATATTTTCTGAGAAAACTACCTAGCTACTGTAGCTTAGACACTGATTTCTAAAATAGCTCTAGATGACTGAAGCACAAGCTAAAACAAATGTCTCTCGTAAGCCTTTCTTACTTAACTGGCACAAACTAGCATGCTAATCTAACTAGCTAATGGAAACCTAATAACTCCTGAAGCCATGCGACACAACTCATAACCTAAAATGGTTGTAAACTTAAATTATTGTTAAATGTTTGTAATTTTTTTTCCCAGCCAACACAGGAGATTTTAATATATTAGCATTCCCTTTGTATCTGCTTTAGTAATGGCACCCTAAAAAAAATAGCAATATTTCGGCACCAGAAATACCCTGCAACAAGTTTTGCGAATCGGCAATGAGGTCTCTGCTGATTTCCTCATCGCCTCCTCAGCGTCCCCAGCTCCGTGCGTTAATATTTGCCTTTCTTCCCTACTCATACATTTGCATATGATTAAAAATTCTGACCTAAATGCATTTTGATCACTGAGTAATTAGTGGCTCGTTCTTCGGAGGAGGGCAACCAGCTAAAAGGCGCAACGTGTGCTTTATCCAGGAGGAAAAGTGGGGAGTTTTACATCACGGGTTCTGAAGAGGACCCCGGGACGAGAGCTCTTTAATCAAGCCCATTAGAGGCGGCCTGATGTTGGGCGGAGAGCATCCTACAAACAACACCTCCTCTGTGTCACCTCCAAACAGAGGGGGAGTGTCAATGAGGGGGTAATAAGGCAAGACAATGGGTAAACAAGCCAAGGGAAGCCCGCCTTCTCTGTGTGTGTATAGGAATCTGCATGGTTCTCTCCAGGCTTGGCACGGGTGCAAGAGCAATTAGCGCCGCCGCTGGTTGTTTAACATTTGCATATAAATGCACTTGGTGGCAAGTGCTAAACACCCGAAACAGACGGTAGGAGGGATCTCCTGGGGGCCTTATTCTAGCATGGATGCCTACATCTGTACCTCTGATGCCCCCCTGATGCTCCTTTCCCCCTCCCATGCCCAACAGGCTGCCACTTAGCCACTAGCACAGGCAGTGCCCCAGCTCTCAGTTCCTGTTTCAGGGGAGATTGCGAAAGACACCAGGCCAGGCTTCCTGTTGCTCAGCTCGTGTCACGAAAAAAGAAATACAGAGATACAAAGAGAGAGAGAGACAGAGAGAGAGAGAGTTTCATGCCTCCCCAACACTGGCGCACACACACACACACACACACACACACACACACATACACACACAAGCGTCCTCAGGAAGTCAGGGTGTGAGAAATGCTTTTTGTAAAGCGGAGGTGATAGTGGGGCTCCACTCAGGGAGAACCTTCACTCAGGAATGATAATAAGCAGCGCCTGACGCTGTCCAATCGCAGCGACAAACACTCTTCACTCATCGTGCCGTGCAATTCGAGCACATCTAGTCATCTAGCCTTGGGATAGTGGCTATTGTTTTCGTCCTGTACAGTGTGTATCGCCTCTTTTCCGCTGCATGTCCGTCTCGCAGTCCGTTTCCTCCACAGCACTGCCAGTTGTTATGACAGAGCTGATTCATTAAAAAAAAGAAAAGAAAAGAAACGGACCAACGGAAGGAAGCCAAGGGTCTGTGCCCCTCGCTCCCCCCCCCCTTCACTGTAAACAGTGCATATGTGTATCTCACACACACACACGCACACACAATAAAACACATGCACACATGCGCACACACACACACACGCACACTCAATAAAACACATGCACTCATGCACACACACACACACACACACACACACAATAACACACATGCACGCACACACACAAACAGGCTTACCCCACTAACATATGGCCAAGTCCCAATCCTTCCAATGACTAAACTCTGAATTGACCCTGAGTTTCTTCTTCTTTTCGTGCAATGCTCCAAGTCACAAATCTGCTTCAACGTGCTTCAACTTCTCCAAGTTTACAGATTAAAAAAAAAAAAAAAACACCAAAAAAAAATCTGACACCTTGTCATGCAAGCTTTTAAGGCTTCAGATGCCCGTGCCAACTTAATGACTCAGATGCAGCATTGTACAAATTAGCTTTAGATCCGCGGCGACTTCCAGCAACCGCAGGCAGTTAAGAGCTACAGTTCGACAAGTCTGGCTCATTACAGGCCTTAGGTTAGACTGCAGAGAGAGAGAGAGAGAGAGAGAGAGAGGGAGAGAGAGAGAATATTATCTTGCTTGTTCCACACTTGCAACAAAAGGTTAGAAAGAAAAAGGAGAAGAAAGCAGAGAAACAAAAGACTGGCACCTGACAAAGTAACCAATCCATGAATGTTGCATGTGAGCGCTCAGCCTTTCACCTCTCCCTGACCCCTTTAACACCCCCCCCAACCAAACACACACACATCCTCACACACACACACACTCCATCGTGCTTCTGACAAATCACAAATTTCCTACACTGTTTCTATATTAGTGTGTATCTCTGCAGCAAAAAAAAAAAAAACACAATCCAGTACATTCGCAACACAGCCAGAAACCATTCATCAAGGTCAGCACTGACAAAACAAGAAGACCACTCCTACTTATTCCTGCCCAGTGTCGCACGGCTTCTACTTTTAGCGTACGCCGACTTTTTGATGGAAAGATGCAGACGATGTAACATTTCCTGTAAAGCAAAAAGGCACTCGAAACGCCACGTGACACTTGTACAACATTTAGTGTTCTCACAACTTGCTGGACGTTTACGCCGGAAAGTGGAAAGCTTCAGATCCAAACCCTTGAGTTGTAGTGCTTTGTAAGCGTGACTGGTAATTCGTAACATCATTCCTAACCGGACCCAGAAACAGAGCTTGAATTTTACAATCGCAGCTGCAGATTTCGCAAATTAATGATTCATGACGCAATGATCTCCAGATAGTAGACGTGTTGTCTGTCTTCGATCGATCCCATGAGGTACAGATATTTAGGCAACTGCAAAACAGGTGTCTATATACAGGAAAACTCCTCTGTAATGCAGTTTAGGAATCCTACGAGAATCTTGCTGTTTCTTTTAATGGATCTGATTAATTGAATAAATTATACGTAGGCCGAACTACATAAAAATAATCTCAATGTTGATTTTCTTTACTTTTTTTAATTCACATTTACGTTTCACACATAAATATCAATCAGTCATGCATTACAAAGCCAGACTGCAGTGCAGCCGATTTATTTTACGTTTGGCCACGCCCACAACATTCTATAAAAGGTTGTGCTGAAAACCACAAAATGAGGCGCCTCCTAAACACGGCGTGCACTACAACTTTCGGCTCCACGGACACGCCTTAACACTTGTTTTTTTTTTTTTAAAGGGGGGGTTTGGCTTGCCAATACTTTTGTCCTGATACTGCTTATTACTTTGTATTATTTGTCTCCGTTTCATAGTTTCCCTCTGAGTCATTAATATGAAATGATAAAATGAGTTGCATTAAGTTGGCGTATAATTTTCTCGTTGATAAAATTGCAACAACCTAAAACTTTTATATACAAATAGTTTGACGTTAATCAAGGTTCACAAACAAATCTCTTTACATGTTAATTTTCGTAAACTTGCGAGGGAAAGATAGGATGCAATTGTAGTTACAGTATTTTACAGTAATTTGTAGTAACTAATTAACTAAACTACAGTAAATAATTTACAAATAAATTTGTTGTCTATAAATGAGTGACTTATTTATTTTATCTCATATTATATTTATTTCAATTTATATAATTCCATGTATCCATCATGTATTCTTAGAAATAAATTAAGGCTTTATGAAATAAAAAAATAAGATATAATTTATGAGTAATATAGGTGTTTTTGGTGTGTCAGGTTTAGTTTGTGTGTGTGTGTGTGTGTGTCTGTGTGTGTGTAGACAAAACAGCTCCTCACTAAGAAGGTGTAATAGCTAGATGGAGGTTCGAGGTATGATTATCTGTGCTCCTATATAACCCTTAATACCGAGTGTTGTGCACCTGGTATAAACAGGTTACACCCTTGAGGGGGAAAAAAGGGAGGGGTAGCAAGGGTTTCAGGGGTGTCCAAGAGTGCCAATTAAACACCTTGGCCAATCGGCTGACCTCTCCTAGGACTTGCGGCTTCCACGAACCAATCGTCTCTGTCCCTCTTGCGCCTCGTTAAAAGCTGTCCATGATAGGAAGGCAACAGGGTGAGATGTGAGATGAGATCCTTTTTTCTTTTCCTTTTTTTTTCTCTCTCCCTTTTTTAATTATAATGTCTGGGAGGAAGAGAACACCGTGTGGTAAACAATCATCGTTACAATTAAGAACAATGCCTCCTACGCCGAGGCAGGAGAGACACGAGCCCTGGAGCCATTAAATCTCTCACCGCTGCCGTTATCCTCATTATATTTACCTAATAAATGCGATTCAGATTTACATCCGTGTGACTGACAGAGACGGGTCACTTAACGACTTCGCCCCAAAGAGAAAGTGATTCCAACACCAGACCCGACACTGACAAAACAAAGAAATGATGGCTAACAGGCAAATTCAGTCGTGTTTGCTAAGGGTCGCTAACATTGCTAAGAAGAAAATGCTAGCAGGAGCTAGGAGCTATAAAAAACGTAAAAATAAAAACAGTTGAACACGCGCCTAGCATGTATAGCTCCTACTAAGTTCAACACGCCGATTTGCTAATAAATATATGAAAAACGTGACCCAGGCTTTGTGGTGTTTTATCCAATCGGACATGGAAATTATTTCCCTGAAGTTGGTTCATCCGACCAGAGGCAGAAAGGAGGTAATACAATTTAGCACATGTTTAACGAGAAGTGGATAAAGAACACTAGCACCTTAGCAGGCGGGCGAGTGAGTGATGAGTGAGCATCTTAGCACGTGAAATATTCCTGAATATAGTCAAACCTATTTATAATTTTTTTTTTTAAACCAAATATTAAAAAATATAACCAAATATTGCTCTATTGACAGACAATTTTGCTAGGTTTTAGAAATACATTTTTTGATAGAAGCAAAATTCTTTGTCAATAGAATAAGACATTTTGTGCTCGCAATTTTAGTATTTATTTTTATTTATTTATTTATTTTTTACCAGAAATAAGCTTAATAATTCTATAGTTGATTTGCTGTAAACGTATTTTAAGAAATCACTGGTTCAGCCAGCCTGAAAAATATTTTACTTGCTATTACGTCTTTTTTTGCGGTGAAGTGTGCATTTAGTTTACACATCACAACAAGAAACCTGTTTAAATGTTTTGTTTTCTTATCAAAAGTTTCCTTGTTATATATTAGCACGCACGATCAAGAGACGCTTACGAAATCACAGGTCAAAGTTCACCAAGATGAAGGCGAAGACGAGAAAGAAAGTAAACTCTCCGGGGACGTTCACACGCCGCGTCCTTTCCCGTTCTGTGAATATGCTTTTGCGACGTGACATCCACAATTCAGGCTGTATCGCCACAGCGACAAGTCAAAAATTGTAGATGGTGATATAAAGTACACACAAATATGCATACAAACATCATTCTTGTCGTACTAACCTTGTGAGGACTTTTTTTGTTTTGATTTTAAGACGTCCTCTTTGTAGGGATCATGTCCAAAAAAATCGGATATTCCCATCCCATCGGTCCCCGGTGACCCTCACCCCAACCTACACACACACACACGTATACGCACGCACACACACACACACACACACACACACACACACACACACACACACACAAAGCAGTGTGTCTACCTTCTATAGAATTACCTTTAATCATCAATCATGACTTTTGGATTCAAAACATGTCAGCAGGAACAAAGGAAAATGTATTCATCTATGTAAATGTGCACGAGGAAGGGGGAAAAAAAACCTCAATTACATTTTCAATTATTCCGAGTTAACAAACTGAAAATAAACCCCCCTTTTTTTGTCATTCACCCTTCCATATTTAATTGCTCTCTTTTTTTGTCGCCGTGTTGAGGGATGTTCATTAATACGCTATATACGCACTATATTTGTGTTGAACAAAGACAGGGATATTGAATACATACATGAACGTGAGGATGAATAGAAGTGACGTTTGTATTAATATCCTCTCGGCTTTGTGTTCCGCGTTCATGAGGACCGGACGCGGATTTCGTGGTTAAGCCCGGTGCGTGAAGAGAATTAAAGACGGTTTTAATAAAATACATACGAGTGTTGTGTCGGGGGATAATGTGCTAAGTGAGCGATAAGGCCGATATGATAAAAGGTGAAGCTGTGTGTGATGGTGTGTGTTGGTGTGTGTGTTGTCAAAGCCACTTAAGAGGACGTTTTAATGCTTTGCTGTGGTCAAGTGAGGTGCGCCGAGCCTACAGCGAAACAATGGCATCGAGGGCCGCAGAGACAAAGAGGGCTATCCTTTGCCTCTTAACCCCTTCACTTCCAACACACACACACACACACACATGCACAGATCACGAGCCACAACAGTGATCCAGCTACCCTCTCTTTCATCCTTTCACACAGCGCCAGGCACTTCATAAATCCGCTCTAACATTTCAGACCAGAATAATCGATCCCCAAGCAGAAGAGGTGAGAGAGAGAGAGAGTGAGCAAGAGATCTTGGGCCTCCTCCTCCTCCTCCTACTCATCCTCATCCATGTCTGCCATCCGAGACCCCGGCGACACCCGACGAGCTGACACACATATGCAAATGAATCATTTTAAAACATGCAGAAAAGCATGGAGGGAGCGGGCGAGAAAAAGGCCGAGAGGGGGCTCCTGCCACCCTGCCTTTTTTCTTTTTCTTTTCTTCCTTCTTTAATCCTTAAGCTGTGCTGTACACAGAGAGGAAGTGCCAGGGTCTCTGCTTTTGCATTCCAGCATTCACCAGCCCCACACACACACACACACACACACACACACTGTGTGAGTGATTCAGTGTTATATAGACATTTTTTAAGTTAAGTTCAGCCTTTATTCGTCACACATACATTACTGCACAGTGAAATTCTTTATTCCTCGCATATCCCAGCTTCTTGTTAGTAGGCAGGGGTCAGAGCGCAGGGTCAGGGTCGGCGCTCCTGGAGCAGACAGGGTTAAGGGCCTTGCTCAAGGGCCCAACAGCGGCAACCTGGCAGAGCTGGGGTCGGACCGCAGATCTTCCGATCCGTAACTCAGAGCCTTAACACACTGAGCCACCACTGCCCCCTTCACCGAGCTCCATAAATGCATGCTCATGCACTGGTTTAGTCTTTCTCAACACACACACACACACACACACACACACACAAAGAGTTCAAAAGTTCAATGTTTATTTTTTTATGACACAAAACACACACACACACACATGCCTACAAAGCATTTTAAAACACATGACATCGTCTAACTACATAACTGAACACAGATGTTAAGATCCAATCTCTCTCGATACTGAAAATCATCTCGAGTCGCTGTGATCAAACCGACCTCATCGCTCAGCTCCAATAAGCCAAATTAACCGCGAGGAGGAGACGATACATTCTGTCGAATACCTGATGTAACTAACAAAAAGGGGAAATAAGGGAAAACACTAAATAGCGTCAGGTTCATAATTAAAAACAGAAAACCTTTCCGTGTTTGCTTTGCTCTCGCTGACGAACTCGAATCAGTTGAACAAATCATCCGACCTGTTTGCTTAGTCAACGATACTTCTCTTACACGAGACAAGTACGAGCGAAAACAAATCATTCGGTATCTGAATGGAATAAAAGATCCGATGCTGGGGAAGAGAAAAAAAAGGGAAATATATAAATAATGAGCACGATAATGAAAAGCCTCAGGAAGACAAGTAACAAAAAAGCATATGGAGCTTGTACACACACACACACACACACACACACTTCAGGAATGACACTGTGGCCCAAAACAGGAATACACTTTCTATAGGAACCTATAACACATGCACACATTGCATACATTTGCTATAGTAACTATAATATACACACACACACACACACACGCTTTA
>JAOVVA010000004.1:2132607-2142607 GCA_028565275.1 Leiocassis micropogon | reverse complement strand
GATCCGCAAGAAAGCAAGCAAGCAAATGAATCGTCTAAACAAAAAAAAAAATATTATAGTGATCATAATAAAATAGAAACAAAGTGACGCAGGAGAAAAAAGTGCAAAGAGGAACTGATAGACAGAGCAGAGAGAAGAGAGAGAGCAGGGCGGAGAGAGAGAGAGAGAGAGAAAGACCGAAGTGTGTGTGTGTGGAGGGGAAAAAAAGAAGTAAAGATGTGGAGAAATTGTGAAAAACATGGATATTTGGATACGGTATGGATGTGCCAGTGTGAAAGCAGGAGAGTGACGGGATCAAAGACGCGGCTTCCTGATCACCGGACGCGCACGGAGCAACGGGCCGGACTAACGCGGTCGCTTCCCGGCTTGCCAGCTGTCTCAGCTCCCGCTGGCCCTCCGGCTACTCCACTCTACTCTACCCTGCGCTACTCTGAGACGGACACGCTTTACCATCAACCCGCACCATTCTGGACCGGAGACGCAAAAACGCAAACGTGTTTTAAATCCGTGGTTTGTGATCAACTGGAGAGAGAGAGAGAGAGAGAGAGAGAGGGGAAAAAAGGACCCGCTGTGTGTTTTTTGCCCCCTTTTTTTTGCCTCCTTGCCTTCTTTCCCTTCCATTCGCGAGAAGAGCGCAAAGAAGACGAAGCCGGAGATGTAAACACATAGGCACACAGGTAACGAAATGCAAAATCGGAATAAATAAAAAGCGTTTGCATGGTGAAAAAAAGAAGGTCGGGTTGCGTGCGTAAAAGGCAGAAAAGCGCTGGCCGCTCGCGTCGCGTTGGGCTCTGGAGAGTGAGGAGAACAAGAAGCCGTCGCGTAATCGCGAAAAAAAAAAAGCTTAGACAGAGAGAGGGAGAGAGAGAGAAAGCAAAAGTTGCAACTTACAATGTTTTTGCTGCCGCTTTGAGATCCTTCGCTTTGCTTTTTAATCCAGTATTGAGACGGTTTGGCTAAAGATCCCATCAAGGCAGTCCCTTTTGGTCAGTTTAGGATGCTAAAAGAAAGATCATTGTTGTTGCGGCGAGTAGAGAGGGTAGAGAGAGAGTAAAGAGAGAGAGAGAGGAGAGAAGAAAAAAAAAAACAGCCGAAGTATTAGTTGTAAAGGCAATATAAAAATAATTTGGATGCAAAGCGCGCGATGAGTCTCGTGTTAGAGGGAGAGAGGAAGAGGTGAAAGTGAGATCTGATGATTGAAAAGGGAAAAAAAACTCTTTGGATCTTTATTCCTGCTAATTAGTTTCCTGCAAAAAAAAAAATGGCTGTGATTAATTCAGTGCGCATGTGCTTCATTACACAGGCACGACGGGAAGGGCTAATTAGCCACCTTCTGGATCAATAAGATTCAGCAAAGGAGAGAGCTCGGGAGAGAGAGGGAGGGAGGGAGGGAGAAAGAGGAGGGAGGGAGGGATGGATAGATACAAGTAGAAAAAAAAGAGGAAAGTAATGATCAGGAATTGAAAATATGGAATTAAAGCAGCAGCGCGCAAAAGAGAGAGAGAAAGAAAGAGAGAGAAAAGTACGAGTTTGATTAGAGGACAAGGACGCGGGTGCGAAACATGATAAATAAATATAAATAAAAAACAAACAAGAAGGCATTACGACGCGGTGTCTTTCCAAATGCATGCGCGTCTATAAATGTAATTTTTTTTAATTTTTTATCAGATTATATTACCGCGATTAACTTTTACAGCGTATTTTACATTTTGCATGTAATAATCGCTTTTTCTATTCTTTTCTTTTCTCGGAGAAGTCGAAAGCATGAGAGCAAGCGAGAGAGCCTTTTCATACTTTCACACACTTCTGATTTTCTATTTTTATTTTTTGAAAATAGCTCTTAAATATTAAAACCTGTTTTTAATACATATCGTATTTTTTTATTTTCAGTGAACAAAACAGCAGAACATCTGTACACCTTCCTGCAATAGGTAGCTTTTTTACGTTTTAAAGCGATTCCACTAAAGCGAGTTATACCAAGGTTATGAATGATGAAGACTCGGGTTGCAGAATGTACGAGCAGTAAAGCAATGCATATGTAAAAAATAAAAAATAATGCAAATACTGGTTGCATGTAGCTTAGAATATATCATGTGGTGTAGTGGTTAGCACTGTCGCCTTGCACCTCCAGGGTCCGGGTTCGATTCCCGTCTCTGTGAGCATGGAGTTTGCATGTTCTCCCCGTGCTTGGTGGGTTTCCTCCCACAGTCCAAAGATATGCAGGTTAGGCTGATTGGCGTTCTCAAATTGTCCGTAGTGTGTGAATATGTGTGTGTGTGCCCTGCGATAGATTGCCACCCTGTCCAGGGTGTACCGTGCCTCATGGGATAGGCTCCAGGTCCCCGCGACCCTGAATACAGGATAAAGTGAGTGAGTGAATAGAATATAGACATTGGAATAGTAACATCTGTACTGTATATTTTACAAAATGTGCTTTAACATTGTCAATGTTTTTGTAGATTTTAAAAAATAAATAAAAAGCAATGCACTACAAAACTGCATGCAGTATTTTTTGTTTTATTTTATTCATTCCTTTTTTTTTTTTGTTGCATTTTATTAACCTGATCTCAGCAGCTGTATAAAATGTGTGTGTGCGTGAACGCTGCATACTTACAGATACATACACATAACCATATAACCATGCATGATTTTTATTCTTACAAGCTGTGTAAAAGAAATTTGGTGTTGTCGTGCAGACACCGGGAATAAACCAGGTTTCTGTAGGCTTACTTTAGATAGACTAGTGTGGCTTCTTTATGTAAAGAGAGAGAGAGAGAGAGAAAGAGAGGGAGATTACCTTAAGTAACAAAATGGCACAAAAAGTTTTGTTGACTGTTGGAAAAATCAACAGATCTGCAGAAATCATAGGTTTATAAAGAAAATCAAGATCATTTAGAGGAAATAGTAAAATTATTAATTATTACTGACAATAAGGATCAAACTTTTTTTTTTAAGTTGGAAGGTAATTTTAAGAATATCTGTCGCAATGTAGCCTATTAAAACTCTCTCTCTCTCTCTCTCTCTCTCTCTCTCTCACACACACACACACACACACACACACACACACACACACACACACACACACACACACACACGTAGAAGAACAGACAGATACTGAGTAACACAAGACGGAGTACGGGATGCGTTCAAAAGTTCCTTCTCTTCCCAAATGTGCGGTTTGGGTAGATTTTAGGTTTTAAGTTTTAAGACAATAAAATCTCGAAAATCACACAGCAAAAAAAATTAAGCATTTATTTAATATGAACATTATATAAATACAGCCATTTATTTTAAAGACATCTTTATTACAGTGCGGTAACACTTTTGAGTTATCGGTATAGATGTTTTTTTTTACTTGTTATATTTTTGTATTATAAGGGGTTGTAGATGATTGAGATGTATTTTAATGTTTAATGTATTCGAATTCTATACAAAATAGCGTTTAGAACGGCTACGTTTAAAAAAATCATTTCGCTTTAGACCTGTAGATTTTGTTATTGTTATTATGTTTGAAGTAACAATATATTTTTTTGGTAACTTTGATCAGGAGGCATTGCGCACCGGCGGCTCCGCTACAGGTTCCGTGTCTTTACGTCCCGCCTTTCGGGCCCTTCCAGCGAAGCGTGTGTGTGTGTGTGTGTGTGCTAACACCGGACCTCTGAGCCTAAAAAGCTCCCTGGCTTTTGTCATGATAATTCTATTGTTGATTCGCTTTAAAGATTCAGTGCTCTCTCTCTCTCTCTCTCTCTCTCTCTCTCTCTCTCTCTCTCTCTATGCTCTTATATGCACACTTTCACTGCTAACAGCTCCAAGGGGCCCTAATCCTCCCAAAGACACCTAGCCTCCGTTAATCGATTAACATTTATTGGAAAAGCCATCAAACGATTTTTAATCGCATAACGTCGGAAAAATAATCATGAAGCATGATAGTTTAAGCATGGTTTTTTATAATATATATGTTTTATCATATGGGATTAAATTGATAAGCAAATAATAATAGACAAGGAAACAAATAAATTGGGGATTTAAAAAACAAAAATTTTATTATTTATCTTGTTAAACACATCACGTTTATTATTGAGTCAAACCTAATAAGATGTTTATGGCAAGACAACAAGCTACACCATCTCCACAGCTCCACCATGCACGTCGAGAGAGAGAGAGAGAGAGAGAGATGGAATACAAAGCAATATTTAGACGCTGATAGTGCATGTCAGAAATCTTTTTTTTTTATGGTGACATTTAGAGCAAGGCATATTTATGCAAAGCAGCCTTTCTTTTCACTTGTGTCCTGCCATGTCATGGCCAGCAGTCATACGTCACATCCCAAAGACTCACATCTCCATATGAAACGTCCTACATTATGGACTTGCACGTGCTTCTGTTTTGCACACATGCACCCACGAACAAAACAAAAACCCTCCAGAACTAATACAATGACACAAAAATAGTTTTGCAGCCTCAGAAGCAGTGTTGTGCATGCATCCGAGTGGTGGTGTGTGTGGGTGTGTGTGGGGTGCATGCATTTTAGTCTGGTCTGTATCCCACCATACCAGGCTCCCAATATATTTCCTATTATGCGAAATAATAAGTATACACTTTGCATAAATTAGCATCGAACACGCGTCATTTGCAAGGACAAGCATGCCTATCAGATGGAGGGGGGAAAGTCTGCATGCAAAAAATCTGCGCGTTGCAATCAGACCAGCATGCATTTGTCTGTGCATATTCAGGAGCTGAATAAAAAAATATATATAAAAAAAGATAAACGATAAAGTAATTCTCGTATTTTTACAGACAGACAGACAAACAGAGTGGTGGTGGTGGTGTGTGTGGGGTGGGGGATCTCCAGGATTTTCGATGCACTTTTCTCTCTTGGGAAATGGGGGAGTATTGGAGAGGGGAAAAAAGAAATAGAAATGAATGAATGAATGAATGAATGAATGAATGGGTGGAAAATAGAGTGTTAGACGAGTTGCAGAGGCAGGGAGACGGATTGTAATAAAGAGGCCAGGGAATCGGACAGCAGAATATCCGAGAGCTTCTCTGTCACTATGCAAAACACTGCCGACTCTCAAATCATGTAAGCATGTCCGCTTAGACATGAGAAGAGGCTTTCTGGAAAGACAACATGTAAAGTCTAGCGCGTTGTAAATGTTTCTGTTTGGTACAAAATGCCAAAAAACAAGAATACAAAACGCATCTTCAAAGGAAGCAGATAATGAGGGTTGGACCAGTTTCTAGCTCTGATATTCTCAAAAACCCAGACCTCCATTAGATAAGGTGATATTTTATTTATTCTATTATTATTTGTGAAATAAAATTATTCTGACTAAAATTATTCCAAGCGTGCGTTAAATGTAAAAATATACATACACATTAATAAATTTCCGAAAATATATCTTTTTAAATAATTATTATTATTATTATTTTTTTATTGTGTGTGTGTGTGTGTGTGTGTGCGTGTGCGAGAGTGCGCACGAGTGCCTGCTCGCTCTAGTCGTTCCTAGTCGTAACCTCACCTCCACGTGTGCCATCCTCAAATACCAAAAGCACGTAACAGAAATGAAAGAAAAAGAAAACAGATAAAATATTTTTTTTTGTGCAACAATGCAATAGTCTCATAACTTTATTAAAATATGATGACGTGATTATGAAGATTTTGGTCTGAAGAATTTGTGCCTGGAGGATAGAGGAGGCACGCATTTGAGGCGTGAGGCACAAGCAAGGCATGGCCAAAAATGAGAGAGAGAGAGAGAGAGAGAGAGAGAGTATACAACGGAGAGTGTATCTTTCACTAAATGAGAGTGGCAACCTTGTCTTAGCACTGGAAATCAGGTATCCATATAGTAGACTATATAAAAACAATAGAAATCTAAACACTGTAATGGACTCTTGAGGACATTTCTACATAACTCAAATATAGAGTGGATGACTGCAGTTTAGGATCCACTTTTTCACAGACAAAATACAAGATGAAAGTTGTATTAAGTAAATTAATCTGCATATGAATGAGCTACAGGTTTCATGTCGTTACTCAGAGCAAAAAAAAAAAAAAAAAACAACAACAAAAAACAAAGAAAAAACAACAAAACAAACAAAGAAAAAACAACAAAAAGACGCATTTTCTTTTACATGTGTCTTTTCTTGTTCACTTTTCTGTGAGAGGAATGCATTGGCTTGACATTCAGGAGGCGGGGAAGAGAGCTCCTGTCCGGCAGTTTGCAGGGGCAGGACGCCTTTACCAGGTGCAATGGCAGCGCCCTCTTATGTTCACTCTGACCATGGGGATGATGAGGATGATGGGGATGATGGACTTGCTCGGCCAGGGCTTGGGTCCACAACCAGCAGCCTCTCCTAGAGCACCACATTTCCATCCATACAAAATGAAATGGCGCTGTGCAAAAAAGGCACAGCTTTACGCGTGGGTTGCAAACAGGAAGCGGGCTATAATGTAGCATTCTCAGTATCATCATCATCATCATCATCATCATCATCGTGAGCTCTGTTTCAACATGGACACCTTTTCATAGGTTTTAACCACAATCCAAAATGCACAACTACATTGAAACTGATCATACACAGCTCATTAATGATGAATGTATATTCGTTTACTTTTTAAAAAAAAAGAAAATAAATGAAAGAAAAGTAAATGAAAGTGTGAATGAATAAATGACTGTGACAAATAGTTGTACACTCAGCTTGTAAGCTAAATGTTCTTGAGCGTTATGATGCGTAATTGTGGTCTTGAAGATAAATAATAACAAACGGTTCCTATTATTTGAACACGTTGCAAAATGAGGTACAAGCACTAATAATAATAATAATAATAATAATTATTATTATTATTGTTGTATTTTAAAACAATTGTCTCTTTGTGATGTTTCAGATGTGATCTTAAGCCACTCCGTGTATACACACAATCACACACACACACACACACACACACACACAATCACACACACACACACACACACACACACACACACACACCTTAAAAAAAAGAAATGTATATATCTATATATATATATACATAGCCTATATATGTTTAGTCTACTCATTTTAAGCACTTCTGAAGATATGATCTACTAATTATTGGCAAACAGTTTTATGCTTTTTGTTTTTTACTACTAAATGTTTTGTTTTTAAATGAAAGGCGCCATTTTGTTGTTGTCATTGTTGTCTGCATATAACGAAGTGTACTACCACGAATGCAAAAAAAACAAATGTTGTATAAAATGTGACCCTGGAGTTTTGGTCATCGCAAAAATAATGCACATTATTTTGTTACTTTAAATTTCACAATTTAAATAAATTACGTCCAAATCAGATTTTTTTTTTGTTCGTTTGTTCTGAATTTGTGACTGTTTTGTGTTGTTCGCTCGTTATTTTATAACCACATTATATTTGTTCGGCGTCCTCATGTCTATATATGAAGGCAATAAATAAACAATGACTGATTCATTTTTTTTATGCTAATTACAATCAACTTAATTAAATTAATAAATCCCTAAAACATCTGTTAGACCTGTGGAATGCATATAGACGGGTCATACATACCGTTGGGTTAATCTGAAATTACATCTTTACAGAAGATTCATTAATTAATCTGAATTAATTAGTGATCAATTAACGGTCGCAAAAGTCGGTTCCGAGTTTCCGGAACTTTCCCAAAATCTGCCGGCTTTACGCGCGAAGGTTTCGCGTGAATTAATTATGCAAATAAGTTTATTTGCAAATATTTTGAAATTCGGAAGAATTAACCGTTCTGTCGTGACGTGTCGCGATCTGTTCGTGTTTGTTTTTCTGTTGTTATGCGGATATTGTATTAAATGTAAAGAACAAAAAATGCGCAATTAAACGAAGGCGCTCTTTTATAATCGGGACAGAAACAGAAGTGGAAGAGCAAGAAAACCAGCTACTGATGACGGAGAAAAATGCTACAGCTGTCCACGTTTATCTTCAGGACAATGTGAAAAGAAATGACATTTGAATATTAATATTTATAAAATTCAATTCAAGAAGCCCGGTGTTGTTGTACCTCACTCCATCTTTTGAAATATGTGCCAATGTGTTCATGAATGTTTTCGATTAAACGACAAGAAAATGGAATTTTTCTGAAGCAGTGCTGAATTGGACAGATTGTCGGATGATTTTTTTAAAAGTATTATTCATTTGATTTTTGCTAATACTAGGCTTACCGGTGTCTGCAATACTCTCTCTCTCTCTCTCTCTCTCTCTCTCTCTCTCTCTCTCGGGTGTGTGTGTGCGTGTGTGTGACCTTAATGCGGCGAGCACTTGAGCCTATCCTGTAGATCTTTGTCCTGTCCATTCTATCACCCTTTCTACAGTTTCATAAATATAATTTGCGATTTATGTTTATTTAGATATTTAAAATAAATACATAATTATTAAATAATATTAAATGTTTATTTAAATGCTATCTCTTCCTCCACACAATACCAGCTACACAACACAAAAGAATAAAATATAAATAGAAAAAAAAACATATACAGTATATATATATATTTTTCAACCTCTGTGGAGAGGCAGAATGAGAGAGAAGAGCAGCCTGGAGCAAAGAACATTGTGCTTCATCCTGATCGCCCATTTCAGCTTTGTGCAGGTAAGATAACACACACACACACACGCACACACACACACACACACACAGAAACCCCGATGAAGCCTGGATGAAATGTACACAGGCACAAACCTGGAAAGAGATCTACAGAACTGGAGTGTGTTTTTAACATAAGCGCCATTTTCGTGAACTAAAGCACAGGTATCACTGGTTCTGGTGTAAAATACGAACTGTTTCCAAACCCCAATAATCCTCAAAAGCACAGCAAATAATCCACACGCTGTAAAATCCCCATAGATTAAATACATAGTTCTTTTCCATTACAATAAACAAACAAACAAAAAAACTACAATTGCTTTTTAATCGCATGAGCTCTAATCAGGCCTCGTTTGCCTCAAATGTGACGTCACACATTGGCACATGAAAATATGGACATATCACTGAGTGCATTCTGAGAAGCAAAATGTAAACTAATATGAACTTCTTGGTCCCTTGCACGATGATGATGATGATGATGATGATGGTGGTGGTGAAAGTGGTGGTGTTACCCTGAAACATACACTTTTACGCATTTACCGTACAATTTATCCCTTTCCTTTATTACGTTTCCAAATGAAAGGTAGCTAAAGGCAAGTACAAAAAAAGACAAGGGGACTACAACCGCGACGGGAAAAGGTACTCTTTAGCATCCTGAGAATAATTCCTTTTTTTTTTTTTTTTTTAATTATCCGAGTCATGCAAATGTTTCTGGGGTAATGATTGATAGGTTTGCAAGAACCGTTTTTTTCCCCTTTAAGAATGTAGGTAGAGCTACATAGAAATCAACTCGTAGAAATAAGGGTACCAAGCGGTACTACTGCAAGAAAGTAAGTGGCATCATCAAGAGTGCGTATTTTTGCATCTTTACTATACATCTTTACTTAAAGACTCATGTAGTTAATTATAGGACGACTACACATGGTACGAAACATCCTTTTGTTATTGTACCACTGCACCGACGAGAAAAGTACCTTTTAGTTTGATACCTTTGTTTTTTGAGTGTGTGTTTAAATAATATACAGTAACACATAGTGGAATATGATGGGCTGTTATTCTGTTTAATGTGATTTTCCAAGTCTGGAACTGATAGATAGATAGATAGATAGATAGATAGATAGATAGATAGATAGATAGATAGTCCGAATGATCTACGCATCATCCGCACAGCCGCAAGAGTACAAATAATGGCACCCCGACGCAGGAAAAAAGAAGCTCTGATTACGCGCACAAGACACGCTTTATATCTGTTCTTGTATATTGTTTAGATTTTTGGTTTTTAGTTGAGGATCTGGCCGCAGAAAGCGTCTCGCATCCCGCGGCAGGATGAGATCTGACAGGTGAAGCGGGATGTAAAGCCTCAGCCCGCAACACAGGCCT